>JAULJZ010195140.1:0-20387 GCA_032270985.1 Heliamphora pulchella | reverse complement strand
AAATTCTGACTGGATGGATGCCAAGCCCTCGATGCTGATACTAAAAATCAGTAGTTGGTCCGTCAAAAATCAAGCCCTGGGCCCCCGAGAAGCTAGAGAGAAGGCAGAGAGAATTTGGGAAAAAGTTAGGAGTTAAGTTTTCAAAATATCTTTTTAGAAAATATCTAAGTTCTGATATTTATAGACCTCCAAAATATTTTTTTTTAAATTTTCAAAATTCGCACGGCAACTCCCTACAACCCCGAGAACTAACTCCGCATGCTCAGATAAATATAAATACGAGTCAAAACGAGTAAATCATACACCGAACAAATATATATGCAAAACACCTCATATATATGTAAGTCTCAAAAAGAGACGGGTCCGGGTCTCACATGTCCCGTTCAATACACACAAAGTGTAGTAGCACAGAGAGTCGGAACAATAGACGACGCTATTATCCGTTCTCCGTAACCAAGATAGGCTTTTTAAAACTCTGTGCTACAGTCATACCGATGGCATGTCCATTTCCATTTAAACTGTGAACATAAAACTTTTATTCTGCAAGAACTTAAAATCTGATCTTCTGTGTGCAAGTCGTACTCTATACACCAGATTAAATACTATATAGAATATCGGACATCCATGCATAACATTAAAGGAATGATACACATACATTACTTATAAAGATTCTCATAAAATAAAAATTAATTTTTATTAAAATAAAATTAAATACTAAAAATATGATTTTCAGTATACCAACCCTAACAGAGGACCGGTGCACTCATAACCATCGGCAAGAAGGTTTGAGGAGTAAAGTCTCATTCCATGATCCAACTTGTGGCGGATTTGGGATAAACAAAATCACCACGACTGAGCCCAAAAAGTTGGGCAACGTCTAGATCGGTAAATTTATATTGTTTTCCAAATAGGTATGTGGAAAGATGAATGGTGGGATCATTTTCACGGGGTTTGTCCTCTTTCGAAAGATTTGCATAAAAGAGATGAGTATGGAGAGAAAAAACTCCTTTAGGTTGATAGAATACATACGGACCCCGTGCAATGCAAGCGAGAAGTCGACATACATTCAGAAAATGAGCATCAACGAAGCGCATATCAAAGAACTTACCAAAGATGGGTTCAAGGGACCGAAGATGTGTTTTGTAAAGTGTTTCGGCATGTCCCGTGGAGAATCATTTTTTGTTTTTATCTGTGGTGTCCTCCCGTGCGATTGATTTTCCTTTTCCTCCTCTAGTTTTATGAGCCATTTTGAGAGGTTTAGAAGGATGGGTGAGAGATTTAGATGAGGTAGAACCTGTTTTGGGAAAAAACTAAGAGAAATCGAGATAGAGGAGAGAGAAGCCGAGAGTGAAAAATGAAAAGACAGCACTTTATTTGTGTTTTAGCATCTAAGGGTTTTAAAGCGCCCGAGAGGTTAGTCGACTGAATAGGGAGTGTCAGTCGACTAAATAGGCCGAGGCATAGGTCAGTCGACTGACCATGGGGTCTCAGTCGACTAAGGTTCCTTCTAATGCGTTTTGTTTTTTTTTTTTGATTGATTTTATGATTTAAATCTCTTCTTGATTAAGTTCATACAACCTCTCAAATATGCATTAGGCCCAATACCCTTCTTATTACGATAAATCAATATTCATTAAGTGGTTTAGTAAAAATGTCAGCCCATTGTATACAAATTCTAGAAAAAATATAACCTTTTTGCAAATGATCACGAAGAAAGTGGTGTCTTATCTCAATATGTTTTGTTCGTGAATGTAAAATTAGATTCTTAAAAATATTTATTGCACTTGTATTAGCGCATTTGATTGGCACAACATCATAATTCAATTTAAAATCTTGAAATTGTGGTTTCATATGTAAAATTTGTGCACAACAATTACCTGCAGCCACATATTCGGCTTCGGCAGTAAATAAGGCTGTAGAATTTTGTTTCTTGGAGAACCATGAAACAAGTGATTTTACTAGGAAATGATAGGTTCCACTAGTGTGCTTTTGCGGTCAATTGTGCAACTAGAAAAATTTGCATCTGAATAACTAATCATTTCAAAGAAAGTGAACTTAGGATACCATAAGCCTATATTTATGGTGCCAATTAAATATCTTAGGATTCTTTTTACTGCAATTAAGTGTGATTCTTTTATACATGATTGATATCGTGCACACATACACACACTAAACATTATATCAGATCTACTTGCAGTTAAGTATAATAGGCTACCAATCACACCTCGGTAGAGCTTAGTGTCTACCGATTTTCTTTGCTCGTCTTTGTCAAGTTTGGTTGAGGGACTCATTGGAGTTGCCAAAACCTTTTCGTCTTCCATATTGAAGCGTTTGAACAATTCTTGTACATACTTTGATTGGTTGACAAATGTTCCATTCTTTGCTTGTTTGATTTGGAGTCCGAGGAAGAATGTGAGCTCGCCCATCGTACTCATTTCGAATTCTTTTTGCATGCGCACCGAAAATCCTTACACAATTTTTTGTTAGTAGCACCGAAAATAATATCATCCACATACATTTGCACGATAAGCATATCCTCATTGTTTGTTTTGATAAATAGCGTTGTATCAACCTTTCCTCTTGTAAATCTAATTTCTAACAAAAAGTTACTTAATCTTTCATACCAAGTTCTAGGAGCTTGCTTTAAACCATACAAGACTTTTATTAGTTTAAACACATGATTTGGATAGTGAAAATCTTCAAATCCTGATGGTTGTTCAACATATACTTCCTCATTTATAAAATTATTTAGAAAAGTACTTTTTACATCCATTTGAAAAAGTTTAAAGTTCTTGTAGGATGCATATACTAGTAACATGTGAATGGCTTCTATTCTAGCCACCGGCGCATAGGTTTCATCAAAATCTATTCCTTCTTCTTGATTATAATGTTGTGCAACTAGCCTAGCCTTATTACGGACAATAATGTCATTTTCATCCTTTTTATTTCTATATATCCATTTAGTTCTAATTATTATATGATCTTTAGGCTTAGGAACTAAAGTTTAAACTTTATTTCTTTCAAATTGGTTTAATTCTTCTTGCATGGCTATTATCCAAGATTCATCTTATAGTGCGTCATTTATGTTTTTAGGTTCTTCTTATGAAAGAAAAGCAAGATGATCAGATATATTTTTCAAGGAAGATCGAGTTGTTACTCCTCGTGAAGATTCACCCATGATTTCTTCCATAGGGTGACCTTTTACTGTCTTCCATTCCTTTGGTAGTTCTTCATGGTCATTTTGATTTTGAGGCTCATGAACCTCAATACTTTTGCCTTTGTCCTCCTTGATTTGTATTTTTTTCATTCCTTTGTTAATATCTAGATCATCATCATCTAGAATCTTGGAAGAGAAAAGGTTAGCCTCATCAAAAGTTACATGAATGGATTCTACTAATGTCATAGTTCTCTTGTTATAGACTCTATAAGCTTTACTATTTGTAACATACCCAAGAAAAATTCCTTCATCAGATTTTGACTCAAATTTTTCCAAATCGCCTTTGTCATTTAAAATAAAACATTTACATTCAAAGACATGAATATAAGAAATGTTGTGCTTTCTATCATTCCATAGTTCATAAGGAGTTTTATTTAAATGATGTCTTATGAAAACTCGGTTCATTACATAGCAAATAGTATTTACTATTTCAGCCCAAAAATACTTTGAAATTTTATGTTCATTTAGCATGGTTCATGCCATTTCCTGTAATGATCTATTTTTCTTTTCAACAATCCTATTTTGTTGAGGAGTTCAAGGAGCTGAAAAACCCAATCCGAGAATACACTCTCAAAGATAAACCATACATGCATTGTATATAAACGCCAAATAGCAACATTACATGGCTCCAACACCCGAAAAACATGTTACAACATAGATGTAATAAAAGAAAAAAAAAGGGAAGACTACAGCTCTTCCACCTCTCCAGCACTTCCAGATCAACCAACGTGACTGGTACCTGAAGAAAAGCAAATCCCACTCCATGAGCCAAAGCTCAGCAGGTTCTAAACAACACATACAATATAAGCTAAACATGCTCGACAAACGATGTGCAATTTTCGACTCTCTTTCAAGCCATAAAAATAATTTAAAAATAATTTTAGATCACGACTCACCAGAGCCAGAAAACAATTTTCACATGCAAGGGAAATCGAGGATAAAAACCATGTTTTGACTCTCTCACATGAGCCCTGAAAACGATTCTTGTATTTCGACTCCCGCAGGTCGTTAATATAGATTTAAGAAAATTAGTCTATTCGTCCCAAAATGCAGTACATGCAATCCATGAATCTTCTCGGAGTTTCACCAAAGGACCACTGCCCCAACTAATGCATCTTCTCGGACTTTAACCGAAGGACTACCGCAGCTCCAATCACACACACATCGGCTTTCGCAGCCTACCTCGTACACCGGCTTTCGCAGCCTACCTTCTACACCACACACGCACACATGCACCATCAACTAGGATTTACATCTACTGGATCACGGATTCATCTAAGCCATTTCATACACATATGCAAACCTAAACCAGGGTTTAAAGCATATAACCATGTATCAACACGACGTTCCACAAACCATGTCACATGCATATAAAACTCTAGGTTTCAAAGCATAAACCACGTTATACATAACGGTATCCAAACCATGTAATCCACTTACATATTTCGTACATGAATAAACAGAGTTATAAATGTACAAACCAGTTATAAAAGCACATAGCTACATATAACCTCACACCACGATGCCACCCGTCACGTAACCCGACATCTACAAACTTGGACCCACGACGCCCATACGCGCCAACACGATCAACAAACCTACATAACTCGATCTAACCGAAGGCCAACACCAAACTCACAACCGTGGTTCTCACCAAAACCTCACACCTCTCGTGCATAACCATCACGCACACGACTGTACCATAACACACAAAACCTAATCATGCACGTCAACCCAAGGACGGCATCTAAACAAACATCCTGAATCACAACACGAACCCCCAAAACCACCATACGACCAATCGAACCCCAAAAGGAATCCACATGTATTTAAATCAAGTAATTCCCATAAATTAATCAATTAAATACCATAGGACACCAATCGAAAACCAAGGAATCAACCCAAAATCACAACCCAACAGCCCACAACTTCAGTCGACTGAATCCAAGCCTCAGTCGACTGAAAAACACACTGGAAAACCACCAAACGCCCAGGAGCACTGTCCAATCGACAGACCTTCGAGGTCCAGTCGACTGAACCTCAAGAACAACGATCCAGTCGACTGAACTCAACCCAGAAACCGTTCTAAGCTACGGGTTCAACCTCTAAACCTCAAATCGAAGCCTCCAAACACCGATCTCATACCCACAAACATCCACAAGACTAGGCCTAATACCGAGACCTCGAAAGAAACTCTTGATACCCGATTTCATCCACAGAAATCGTCGAAAACGAGTTTTAAGCCCAAAAACCTAACTTGATACAAAGTCAGATCTACTAAAATCTACTCGTTAAAAACACCCACGTTTACCCATAGCACCCTTATACAGCAGTAGGGTCTAGAATCCTACCTCGGTGAGTTTAAAACTCGACGCCTCGAAT
The DNA here is from genome assembly GCA_032270985.1 of Heliamphora pulchella. NCBI lineage: Eukaryota > Viridiplantae > Streptophyta > Magnoliopsida > Ericales > Sarraceniaceae > Heliamphora > Heliamphora pulchella. Next base: position 14,788 of record JAULJZ010195140.1, on the reverse strand, counting down.
CACGTGCAAAACCGTGCTTCGCTAGAATTAAAATCTAACCGGATGATTGCGTAGACCTTTATGCCGATACCAAAGATTTGCAGCCTGATCGTTGAAAATTGAGTCCCGGGCCCCCGAGAACTTAGAGAGAAGGCAGAGAGAAAATAAAAAACTTACTGAAAAAGTTTTGAAAAACATCTTTTTGAAAATATCTAATTTTAAATATTTACAGGTCTCCAAAATATCTTTTTTTTTTTGAATTTTTGAAATTCACGCCGTAACACCCCACGGCCCCCAGAACCTTCCCCACATGTATCAAAAAGCACATAAAACATGTTGCAATGAAAACACATAACGCGCGTCGAAAGACGCCGAAAAAGAAAATGGGGCAGGGTCTTACAGGGTATGAAATACGATAACTAGGTGGTCTTCGTGAAGAAGTACTCCTAGTTAAAGGATAATTTAAACCCACAAAGGAGATTTCAATGTTTCCTGAGGCATTCTGGATAATTTGATCAATATAACTGTCCAAAAAAGGTCTAGGCATAACAGCCCTTGGGATGGTCCATTTTGTGAGAAACTTAATTTCATCCTACTGGATCAAACGAGGTCTGACAATTTGTGTGGTTAAAAGATTACTTTCAATCGCAATAATTTTGCCAAGATCGTTGCGTAATACAGCGTTAAGACATAAAGTATTCATTACTTTATAATGTATACGACAAATAATAACAATGATTTCTGATCTGGGAACAAAATCATAACCATACGTTTATAAATTTAAAGTTACTACATCAAAAAGATTTACATCAGTTAACGATAAATTTAAATTCAGATAAATATTAAAATTAATTGGTCTATGACATAGACTAGTCTGTGAAACTCTCATAAGATATGAAACAAAATTATTACATTTACCATCTCTTAAGCTTGCATTAATGCTACTATTAACACCTAAAAGGGTTAAGGGTTTCAGAGTTATTTGTATTAAACCAATATATAAATATTGATATTTTTACAAATATACTTGTATGTCTCTTAAATTAATAAGTTGAAGAGTTTATTCTTAATTATCTAAACATATAGATTGTTCAAGCGTTTTTACAATATTTTGATTTTTAAAATAAAAAAGACCTACCTTGTAAATCAACTTTGATTCTATTGATCCATTTATTAAGTTTATGATTTTGAAATTTATATATACTTTCTCATATTTTTGTTGTTTCTTTTCCAATAACCACGGATGATTGATCCACCAGAATATTTTTCTATTTCCTCGGCCTCAATTTGGCTCTGATTCGTTTGTTGGGTACCTGTTTCTTCGCGGGTTTCCATTATTCCATATCATGTGTTTATACATAAAACATAAGTGTATATATCTGCATATCCAAATTGGAGGAAAGTTTGAATTTGAACGGATTTCATCATATTTTCTCTCTCTCCTGGGTTTTGGTCATAGTATGGTGGATTTTTGTTTGACGGAATACCCATTTGGAAACGATATGACCTCCAACGATTCCAATTATGGGAAGATTTCGATGTTTCCGATTTTGGCTAGATCATCAAATCATCGCTCTAGGGAAAGAAGAAAATATCCTAAAAACAGGTTGAGAACTTACTTCAGTTACTTAATTCTTCTCGATTTCTACGTATTGCCTTTTAAAAGTTCTTCTTCTTAGCCAAGGAAGGCCTTCATTGATTATAGTAGTAGTAAATCCGTTTTAATTGTTTTCATAGCAGTTATTGCTTTAGTGCTCTGGGGATTCTTTTGCAGAAGCTTTAATATCCAGGTAACTATACTTGTTTTCAGTTCATATCATTATGGTTTGCTCATGTATTTGCATTTATTTTTAGCTGCATCGTATTTTATTTAATGAAATTGGGGGCATGAATCTCTTCCTACGAATGGGTATTCAGGTCTATGGTTAATTTAATCTGAAGGAAGAATTTTTGCATTACTTGATTCGAAGATAAGTAACATATTATAGAGGGATCACGCAACTGGATTAGCACTTCAAAAAAGACAGATACCACTTTGTCCAAATTGCCAACTGAGTTAATGGTTTTGATTATCAATAATGTTTTGTATCTTATATCATGTTCTGTTTGGTGCAGCATTATATATCTATGTGCTTTCTATGGTGCATGGGTCTTGCGGTGGGTTCCCGCATCCCAAGTTTATGGTTTTGGGGTGGGTTCAAAGCAAGCTTTGCTTGTCACCAAAAAAATGTGCTTTCTATATTTTGTAGTCGCATCGCAGTATATCCATTATGTCCTTATAAGTTTGTTTGTGTAAAAGAAATTAACTATATTATATGTTTTGTTGGTTATACCTAAGTCACGTGGCCAAGGAGAAATCTTGGCTTTTGGAACCATGTAACCATAGCATAAATGGAAAATAAGTAAAAGAGTAACTTAGCCCACACATAGTGAGTGACTAAGGTATTCAGTTCAATTCTATAGTGACAAGTGGCTTTGAGTGGACTTGATGCACTAAGTTGTCGTTTATAGTAAAGTGTAACTAATTAACCTAAGATGTTTTGACTAATATTCGTATCATATAATAGTGGCGATATACCACTGGGAACACAACCATTTAAGTTCGCAATAGCAGCATACAGAATTTAACCGTCTGCCCACGCTTGTTTATCGATAAAGGAACACGGTTTCAGTTGATGCCACTTTGAGCTTGGGTACTCCTTGGAAAACCTGACTATATTGCTCCTTGAAAGTAGAAGCATAGATTTCTACTGACTTATCATGCTTTACTTGAGTTTATACAGAAGCAACGTCAGTCAGTGCCATATAATCTCAAAGAATAGGAGTGGATGCCACTGTTAAGTTTGCACATCATGACAAATCTGGGGGTATGCTTTTGACTTGTTCGAAAAATTTTTCTTACAATGTAGATGGACCTTCTAGGTACTGATAATCAAATGAATCTTATCGCCTTGATGGGCCAAGGTGTAACTCTTGGTTACACTATGGTGTTCATCTATGCTCATATTGATGAGGCTAGGCTAGCTAATTAATTTTAGTGGGGAGCCCAAGAATAGGTATTAAGAGATATCTTATCAAAGAACTCACTTAGTATCTGAGGAGGTTTTTTGACCAATATAGATACCATCATAATTAGCTTTAGTGTTTTAAGTTAGAAACATCAGGTGATCTTCATGGAAAGAGTTAAAGTGCTCGCTGGTCTGGTGGAAGTATAGATGCCGTATGATACAAATTGGTTGTTCAAAATGCTTTGGTAAACATTGAAACTCCTTTTCTCCATTGGAATAATTGCATTTATTTGGTTAGACCTGTATCTTAGCTGGTTAATGGCTTGCTGTCATTGTTTTCCTACAATTTATGGGGCGGCAGGGAATATCTAGACCTCTAATGTGAAGGTTTAAAGTTCTACTTAAATTGAAAATTTCCAAATCTGGATGTCCAAGTAATGAGTTCATCGCCATTCTGCTTTAGTCTATGAATCTTAAATCATACCTCACACTGGGCCTTCCCTATTCAGTAAGCTTATCCTATAGAAGATAGTTGTTTCAAACATAGGCCAAATCACGAGCTAACTATTCGTTGCCTTTATTTCTTTTGATTCTAAAAACACCACCATATAGATCCATTTCTTAAAGGACAAATTTATTAATTTAAAATTCTATCGTTTCTATATGAAATCAAAAAATTTCTAGCTAGAGTATTTCCAAGCTGTGTTTGTGTTTTTTGGCTGCTTCTTCCTCATCATCTGGTTGGTCTTCAGTTCTCTCTTCTTCAAGTCAATGACTTTACCTTCTTATAAGCTGATAAGCTCCTGTTTTTTAACAACTATTATTTGGTGCTCTATCCTCTCAAGACACATCAGCTTGTCATAGCTAGAAGTTATATCAGGACCTGATCATCTGCTCAAAGTTTTGAGTCCCATCTTATTTATGAGGAAAAATAAAGTTTTCGTCTTGTATTAAACAAATGCAAGACCATTTAATATCAGTTGCTCCATCTTCTTCTTTGTTTATCGAATAGTGCACGTATTGCATGAATAAATTATATGATTTTTGTCACGACCTTCCTGAACTTGCTCAATTTCCTTTCACCTTTTTCAACTTAGATCAAAGGTTGATCATTCTTATGCTAAACCTTTGCATTTTAGGATCATCATTACTCTTGAACCTATTCATCAGTGTAGGTAGATTGGGAGAGGGTTGCCTTCTTCTCCCAGGTCAATGTTTAATGGTGCAGTTACACGACATTTTCATGTGGAAGGCCAACCTTGTAAATTAGGTGCACTTTACTGTTGAAGCTATTCATTTACTGGTCAATAGTAATGTTGATCTCCCATGGTGTAGTTGCATGATATATCCTTTTTTTTTTTGGACGCAACATGGTATTTCATTTTAAAACCTTTGTTCTTTTATCATGACTTTGGCATAATGATTACTACCAGCACATTTATCCTTCTGTGCTTCCTCAACCAGCATGTTCTTATGGCTAATACTTGGGTGCAAGCATTTTAGTACTTATAGGTATTCTATTCATCTTTACTTACTGTGATTAAACCTGATAGATTAGTATGTGTAGGATGATCTACAGAATTGATCACATTCATACTATAGGCAATGGCCCCCACATCCCTGCCATTTGGATGGGAAAAATAAATATGAAAAGAAAGAGAACATGAGGGAAAAAAGGCTCCAATTTCTACTAGCATTCCGATCATACTGCAGAACATAGGTATTATTTAGTATTTAAGAGGTACATTTTCTTGGTATAATTTAAAACTAGGTTATTTTATAGGCAATAATTTAGATGGTGCAGTAATTTCATTGGCAAAGATAAAGATTTTCATCTCGAAGTACATGGAGTCCTATCTTTCTCGAGCTCGGGCATGAGTGTTGGTTTTGACACGTGTCTAAAGGCCAGACTCACTAGTTTTCCTAATTATAAAACATGGGGATCTAGGCTAAAAAAGTGGGTTCGGGTATGAAAATGCGACCAATGTAATGAATTACATTTATTATTATATTATATTTTATATATATATATATATATATTATATGATAACTCACTCAAAGATGCGATGTACTCGTCACGCGGCCCTGGTTTTTGTCCTGGTTCGAATTTTAAATAGAAGCTAGGACAGAGACTAACTCATAGCGTGCAAAGAGTATACAACATTACAACTCTAGGGCCTGTTTGTCTCTCTGCAGCTTCCACTCCTTTATTCACAATGCTGCAAAGCCTCAGGGGAACAATGGATGGCTTTGATACTATTTGTACGACTCAAGTAGACTGTTGGTCTAATAACTTAAATAAAGAGTTTAACAACGCAACCAAAGAGCTTAAGCTAAAGTCATTATCTCTTATATATATATATATTTATTAGCGTAAATTGGGGATAAGTCCCATTTTAGAAAGATGTTTGGGGATTAGTCCTTATTAAAAGTATTGTATTCCATAAAGTCATTTTTTAAAATTTTGGATAAAAAATGGACCCTTATACCCTTTATCAATTTTAATTAAGATTATACGGTAAAAGGATATTTTTTTGAGTTTCAGGAAATCTTTTTGCAAATTACCGATCATTATTCTATTTTCAAATTACTGTTTCCGTTTTTCACGGAAACTTACCTCTTCCAATTACTATTTCCCTTTTCAAATTACTGTTTCATTATGTTAAGAAAATGATGTTTGGTGAATATGTGGTATCATTGTATCATTATCATCAACCTGTAGTTACGGTATCATTTTCTGTAATTTACTGTGTCATCATATGTATTTCATGTAAGTTGTAGTTAATGATTCATTTTCTACAATTTAATGTATCATGGTTAGTGAGATTATGTAAAAAATGATGCATGGTTAGTGAACATGTAGTATCATTGTATTATTATCATCACTTTGTAGCTAATATATCATTTTCTGCAATTTACTGTATCATTTTCTACAACTCACATGTTTGCAAAGAAAAAAGGTTTTCATTGCAGAAATTAACAACCCGCTATTAGAATCGTAGATGAAAAGAAAAAACTAAACTTGAAAATGCATTGAACTGCAAAATAATAAATTAAAATGCAAAATAAACTTGAATATGACGTTAGAACATTCATCGAAAATGGAAGCTTTCGATAGAATACTAGATTTTTTAGCGTAAAAAGAAATTGATGTCCAATATTGAAGGTTCAAAGTGAAAATGGAACCTCAATATTCGGAGTTGTTTGTCTGTGCTGAGAAGCTCAAAAATGGTTCAGTAAGGGTGTTTTTGAAAAATCAGTTCAAATTAGAACCTATCACAAAGTTAATCTAATTTTAGGATCTAATAATAAGAGAAACCTTAAAATAGAACTTAACCCCAAATTACCCTATTTATTATACAATATAGAATTTTTGATGTGACATTTGTGTAGGTGTCAAAAAGCTAACCATTCAAATGAAATAATCTTGGCCTTTTATTTTGTTCTCTCTCCTCTCTCATGTTTTTCTTTGTAAAAAAGTAAATAAAAAGTATTAATTTTTTTTACTTTTCCTTTTTCTAATACAATGAAAAAATAATATAATTTTTACTTTTGTTATTTTTCTGTTTTTTACTTCTATAAATTAAAAAACTAATAAAATTATATTTTTAATTGAGTGCCTTAAAATTGATTAATTAACTAATTATTAAATTGTTGGTATTACTTTTTGTTTTACTCTTAAATTTTTAGAATTAGATTTCTATCTATTATACAATATAAAACTTTTGATGTAATATTTGTGTAGGTGTAAAAAATCTAACCATTGAAATGAAACAATTTTAGCCTTTCGTTTTTTTTCTCTCTCCTCCCACGTTCTTTGTAGAAAAGTAAATAAAAAAACGTTAATTTTTGTTACTTCTTCTTTTACTAATCCAATGAAAAAATAATATAGTTTTTACTTTTTTATTTTTTCTATTTTTTTACATCTATAAATTTTAAAACTAATAAAATTATATTTTTAATTGAGTGTCTTAAAATAGGCTAATTAATTAAATATTAAATTATTGATATTACTTTTAGTTTCACTCTTAAATTTTTAGAATTGGATATCTGTTATACAATATAGAATTTTTGATGTGACATTTATGTAGATATCAAAAATCTAACCATTGAAATGAAACAAATAATTTCGTTTTTACTTTTACTATCTTTTCCTATTTTTTACCTTTACAAATTAACAAATTAATAAAGTTGTAGTTTTAATTGAGTATCTTAAAACAGGCTAATTAATTAATTATTAAATTACTGATACGTTAGCAAACTTGATGTGACTTTTATATGGTAATCTAACGGTGGACAGAGCTTAAAGCAATCAACAATTTCGATTGCATTTGTATTAGAAAAGTAGTTCATGTATTCTGGGTCGGAGAATAAGGTGATTTGCGTAATTGTATAATCACAACAAAGCATGAACTTTTTTTCTGGTGGTGGTGTTTGAATTTTTCTCACTGCTCTTGGTATTTTAATTTGTTGTTTTGCTTAATAGTTTTTTTTTCTTTATTAATATCGGAGTTGATTGAAGCTGTGATTCTTTCTATTTTTTTATATGGATTATTCTTTGAAAAATAAAGTTTAAAATTAAGTATTAAAATAAATGAGCGACCTTAAGAAAAAAATGGTGGGGGTACCTTTAAGCATGGATTATCCCTAGTATATCTATAAAAGAATAATTTTCTATGTTCCACCGATGTGGGATGAGATATCACATGTATAAGATAATTTTAAAAAATGTTTGAGATGGTTTTTTTATAAGAGATAATGCCGGTGACCTTGATATTCAAAAATTTCAAAAAATCTAATGATGTATGGTGGTTGATATGATTTTTCATTTTATTTTTTAGGATAGTTGCATGCTTTAAAAGGAAAAAATATAATGTCAGGTGGTTGTCGCACCCAATTAGAGATTGTTTTCCAACATAGATCCTATGTTGCAGTTGGAGTCGTGTGGTGAAGACACGGGTACGACGCCCTAACCAGCAGAGTCGATGCAACATGGATAGAGTTTAGGCAGAACTTTGGGAGGCGATTTGATTAGTTGAATCTTTAAGGTTAAAGCCCTTTCTTCTATTGTGTGTAAATCCATCTATTTTCTTATTTTTTCCTCCATTGTATTTAGTCCCTTGTTCTAGGTAATACTTCTTTTGAGCTTTGCTCATAATTTCATTTTTATGAAATTGGGTCCCTCACCATGAACTTGAGTAAATGATTTGTTTGGGGAATGATTCTAAATCTTTCTCATCATGGTTAATGATTCTAGATCTTTCTCATCATGGTTAATGCCTATAACCCTAGAGCTCTCAAGGTTTCTTTGACATTATGGCTTGGTGGTTGTGAGAGTAGATCATTATTACAGCACAAAAGGTAATAGCATAGTGAGGTTAAGAAATTCTAAGGGCCCAAATTTCTTGATCTTAGAACCCTAACCCATCATATTGTTTTAGTTTTATAATCCTACTATCTAGAGGACAGAAACAACCTCTTCACCGGCTGTGGTAAAATTGCATACATTTTATATTCCTAGATTCCACAGACCCTGCAGTGGGAGAACTCAAGCAGTGGGCTACACTTTTTAATCCTACTGTCCAGGGGATCCAACAAGCTATATTCGTTGATTTTAGACCCAAAAATATTGTGAGCCTCAATCGATTTAAGACTAAATCCTTTTCTTATGTCAGACTCTTATGTAGTTATATTTCAGTCGCACACCCTTAAAGTTATAGTTTAGCTTTCTTTAAGCTCTTTCCAATATCAGAATATTGATCTATGAGGACTTATAACTATCTGTTTTTCTACCAATACAAAATCTAAAGATAGACGCTACAATAAAAGTTATGATAACTTTATTTTGGCAACTTTTAGGTCAATATCAGAATATTGATCTATGGGAAGAGTATATCATGAACGCACCTAAAAGGTCTGTTCATGATATACTCTTCCCTCTGCCTATATAAAGCTATTTTGCATGATTTGTTCCTCCCATCTAGTTTTGGTATGCTATCTAGTGGTAGTAACTAGTGTGATGAGCACTTCAAGAACCCACCTAAAAGGTGCGTTCATGATTTACTCTTCCCTCTGCCTATATAAAGCTATTTTGCATAATGTGTTCCTCCCATCTAGTTTTGGTATGCTATCTAGAGGTAGTAACTAGTGTGATTTAGTGCTCATTTGCTTTCAGCTCTTTGGTGCGGGTTTGGAACCACAAGAATTAACCACTCCACCAAAAAAAACAAAAAATTGAGGTAAGGCTATCTGCCAGCTCTCTCTCTCTCGCATACCAATTGGAAGCCTGGTGCACTAGGTGTGTTATTGTTTAGTTTGTGCATGTTCTCCAGTGAGGACACTTTCTAATTTGATAATTCTCATTGGTTGGCCAGTATTTAAAGTATGTGAAGTCCAATTAAACTTCTTGTTCTTGAGCACGACAGTTTAAGGTTTTGCTGCAAGGTAGAGTTTAGTTCTTCAAGGAATGGTATTCTTCATGTTTCAAAATCCAGAATCTTGAAATATAGATTCAGTGATCAGATTTTAGTGGAAGTGCTGTGGCTGATCTATCTAGTTTTATCTTCCTTTCTCACTGGAAAGTTGGCTTATTAGAGATCCTTTGTGCATAGTTGGAATGGACAGTTTTCTCTCTTTCCTCTTTTATCCATTGGAGTGAACATGAATCTCTGAACTTCTTGGGCTTTTATTCCTTTTAAAGTTTGTACCATTTTTGAACATTGGTTGTTTTTAATAAAATCTGCCATTATTTCGTGTGATTGGTTCATGTACATACAAGGCTGTACAAGATCTATTATGTACTTTTCTTTTTGGTTCCAAATTGATTGGTATCTAGTTGATTATTTTGTATTTGTTTAGCCATTCTCTATTTTCTGATGTACAAATATTTTTGGACTTTTGTTAATTTTAATGTTCTTTTAAAATAACAACTTGCAAAGGATTGCTGGAGTTGAAACACAACTGTTAACTTGTAGTGAAGTTGCAATCTGGGACAGAAAGCGTGGATATACTACCTCAGTCTTTGGGGAGATTTGATTAGGCAAAGTTCTTTTCAATCGAATGGCGATGGATAGGAAGCAAAGGCTAGCCCCCTTTCTTTCCCCCGTCCCTCCTCCTCCCAAAAAAAGAAAAAGAATGATGGTGGGACCCAATCTTTGTACCACCACCAAGAGACTTTATGAGCTAAATTGGTTTGGCATCTTCATTTTGGTTATCTGGTGTTTCAATTATTTATTTAACATCAATGTTCTTTATTCTTTTATTGTAGTCTATCTAAAACATTTTTGGGTGCAGATTTATTCTAATATATTCCATCATTTATACATTTTTTACCATCTAGTTTAACATACTTATTGGGGAAAGCAGGAAAACAGAAAAAATGAGAAACCTATCCATCTAGGTTTGAAAAGAAATAATTTATTAATGTGTATGGATTTGGAACTTGTAATTGTGGAGTTGGAAACATAGTTCTATTCTTTGTAAATCATTCATTACTTCAAAGCTTTGTGACCGTACTCTCAAATAATGATTCTAAACTGCTTCTAGTTGTACTTTGGATGTGTTTGTTCATCTGGTCAAAGGAAGTTAAAAGTTGTTCATATAATCCTTTTTGTCTGAATTAACAAATCACAATTGAGGACTTGAAAAGACACAATTGTTGGCATTCCCAGTTGATGATATTATGAATTTACATATTGATTAATTCATCGGTATGTTTTTACTTCGGAATATAATTTAATAATGGCGAAATACATTTTACTGTCCTTAGCTGAATCTCAAATATTGATGCAGAATTAGTCGGCTTTTCATTCATGAAGGCCTTGGATCATCGAAAAGCCCAACAGTGATAGTAGAGGTGCAGCTCAGCATTGGCGAATTAGGTTCGAAAAGCCCATGTTCAATTAGAAACGGCCCAACAAATAATACTCATCGCTACACTGAGGACGCTTTTCGGCCAAATTCCATCATTTAGGCCATCAAATCCCCAAATTTGCCGTTTTAAGAAATAATTGATTTGCTAATTACCTAATCTTAATAAATCCGTTTTAGGCTAGGTTTTTTCTTACGATTTTTATTTTGATTCTAGTTTTCAGATTTGAGGCTAATTCCAATTTTTTCATTTTTGGTATTTTTTGGAATTTTTTCCTTTTTTTGCTTAAGGGGCAGTTGTTGCCTTTTTTGTGTGTTTCCTTAGTTCGTAGGAGCCTTCACAGGCTATAAATAAACATTGTAAGCCTTAGGGCAAGATAGTTTTTGGTTGATTAATAAAATATCGAGAGTGTTCTCTTTGCTTTTAATTCAATATTCTTGAGAATCGAGGGGTTGAAGAAGAGTCTTGTGTTCGGTATTAATTCTCGAATCAAAAAACTCAAGTTCTTGTTATTGTTTCTTGTTTTTGGTATTCATTTTGAATCAACAAATCCAAGTCCTCATCATGTTTCCTTCTTTTACACGTTTCCGCTACAAATATTCTTGAAGGGTAGAAGCCTAGTGCACAGCTTCCTTGATGAGATGCCGAATGAGGAATTTTAGAAGGCCTTGATGAGATTGTTAGGCAGCTTCCTTAACACTTCTACTCGGCATACGTTTCTAAGGGTCTGGTTCGGATTTATACAGAGCACTTTCTCATGGGTTTCTTATTTGTCTAGACCAGTGTAATGTTTAGGACTTTTTAGTAGAATGAATTTCTTAATGCTTTATTCTTGCTCGTCCATTCTTCCCTAGATGGGTGACAATTTCGTAGCACACTCTTGAATAAGATCAGATTTATGGTTCAATGGGGGGCCCCAACAATCACTGCATGGAATTGTACTTGCTTATCTTTATTTACTTGATGTTACAAAATTTATGTTGGCCTAAACAATTTATGTTTTCTATTTGTATTAGGTTAGTTGGTATATTTATCGCTATTTTTGCCTTTATTCACCAATTACAATTGGTCCTTCATACATGTTCCCTTTTCTCCTCGATGTCTCCATGCAACTTGTTTTTCCTCAGATTTGCAATGGAAGAGGAATTAAGTACGGCTTCAAAGCCCACAACCACTTTAACTAAGGAAACTTCAGATTCAAATAGTAATAGTTACCCATTGCAGCGCAACAAGCGTCCTAGACATGATATGAACATCTCTCCTTCGAGATTCAAAGGAGTTGTTGGTCAACAGAATGGGCACTGGGGCGCACAAATTTATGCCAACCACCTGCGCATTTGGCTCGGGACATTTAAATCAGAGAGAGAGGCAGCAATGGCATATGATAGTGCATCCATCAAACTTCGAAGTGGAGATTCCTATAGAAACTTTCCGTGGACAAATATCACATCTCAAGAGCCAAACTTCCAGAGTCATTTCAGTACAGAAACAGTACTGAACATGATCAAGGATGGTTCCTACCCATCCAAGTTTTCAGATTTTCTGAGGTTGCAATTGCAGATGCAGGGAAAAGATTCTTATATGAGCTTGGTGCCCAATCATAGCAGAGGGTTTTCATGTAGACAACTCTTTCAAAAGGAGCTGACGCCAAGTGATGTGGGTAAGCTTAATCGGCTTGTCATTCCGAAGAAATATGCTTTGAGGTATTTTCCTCATATTTTTGAAGATGCAAAAGAAAATCTGGCTAGTGGCGGGGTGGAGGATGTGCAGCTAGTTTTTTATGACAGGTTAATCAGGACCTGGAAATTTCGCTACTGCTATTGGAAGAGCAGCCAAAGTTTTGTCTTCACCAGGGGTTGGAATCGGTTTGTGAAGGAAAATCAGCTAAAGGAGAAGGATGTGGTTATTTTCAGTGTGTGTGAGCATAGGGAGGGATCAAATCAGATTCAGACTTTCTGCATGATTGACTTAGCTTATAAGGGGCAGGTGGATAACAAAACTAGTGGGGTTGAGGACACTAATGAAGATGCTCGGATGCATGAGGAAGTGCGACTTCATGTAGAACACAATAATGTTGGTGGTGGGTGTGAAGAGGATTCTGAGGAAGATGCCATTGTACTTCATCTAGGGCAAAATGTTAGGGGTGTCGACAATGAGAAGGAATTTGAGGAGGAGAGGGAAACAACAGCAGTTGAATCACCCGAAGAAGGGAAAAAGAGTTTTAGGCTTTTTGGAGTGCAAATATGTTGACAAGATTGCCTCTCTTACTCTATTTATTTAGTTTTTTTTTTTTGAATAATTAGAATAGTTTTTTGGAGTTTCCATATGTAACAGAGATTTTGGAGTTTCATCCCAGTGGTAGTTTAAGATTCAAAACTTGATATGCTTATAATAGTTAGCTGACTATGAATTTTGTTACTTTTTTTTTGGGATTAATAGTGATGTTAATGTTCTTGATACGATATTTAAGTTTTAAAGATGGTTATTTTGGTGGCCTTGGGGTTTGATACCACGTGGACGACTTGCATCTATTAGAGTTTTTTGTATGGTTCTTATCATTTGAGTAATTGTTCGGTAATCTCAGAGAACCATGTGCTATTACTGACGTGGTGTTCTCATCTAATTATGTAGCGAAAAACATAATACTTTGCGAGTACCTAGTAATTTTTCCTTGTCATTCTTATCAATTCATCTATTGTGAGCTCTTTATTGATTGCCATTACTATTACTGTAGACTCTTGTGAAGGGTTTCTTTTGATCTTGACGATCATGAATTGCTAACCCAAGGGGATCTAGTTTTTTTTTTAAATTTTATTTTTTATATTGAAAAAATGTAACCCAATTCAAATGAACAAAAGTCTAGTTCAAAAAACACAAATCACTTGTTATTCACAACTGATTAAGAATAACATGTCCTAAAATTGGGTCCTGTAACAAGCAGCTAGGTTCTTTTGTTAGCTACATGAACTATAGAATGGGTAGTCACATGAAGAATTTCTCGGGCAAAAAAAGCAGTATTGATATATAAATGTTAGTGTTTTATGGAATGTGTTTGGTGAATTTGTGCCTTGAGCTAGATTAGTAGGGTTTGGAGTTTTTCTTTTGGGCTCAGGTGATGGCGTTGTGTCACAGGTGAAGAAGAGGATCTGCCTTACGAGGAAGAACCTATCGAACAGGGAGAGTATTAGGAGCACGGTGACCTGGGCGTAGCTTAATAGACATTGAAGTAGTCTTTTTGTTAATTTTTGATTATCGTCTCATGATATTTCTTGTATCTTTTGTAATCACATATTGGAAGATTGTAATATCTATCTTTGGCGAACTTATCGAAAAGAAAACTTAATGTAATAGTTAATAAATATATATGAATGAAACTTTAGCATAACCCATATTTATAGTTTTATGTATGTCTTAATGTGCTTGGGAGCTAGAGTGTCTTACAATTTTTTTTTAAAAAATAGAAATATTACACTTACACCCCTTGTATTTAAATGTAATAACACTGACAACTATTTATTTTTTGAAATATCACTGCACCTCCTTATATTTTTATTTTTATAACATTTAGGTTCAAAAGTTAACTTTTCGTTAACTTTTGAACGTTTTCAATATTTTTAGTTTTTTCAATTACAAAATTTTATTTAAAAAATTTTAATCAAAAAATAAAAAATTGCTAAATACAAAAATAAGTAAAATAAAAACATAAAATTTAATTTATTAATTTATTTTTAAGTTTTTAATTTTGATAAAAAAAAATATTAATTTTGATAAAAAAAAATATTAATTTTTAACTTTTTATAGTTTTTGGTCAAAAGTTTTCACTTTCTTTGAATCATCTTAATGAGAGAAATTAAAAAGTAAAAATATTTTGAGTAAAAGAAAGAGAAAAAATTCACTAAATTCGAAAATAAACAATATAAAATTTGATTAG
>JAULJZ010195130.1:0-20391 GCA_032270985.1 Heliamphora pulchella | reverse complement strand
ATCATTTACATAAACTCAAGTTCAAGATAATGGCTAAGCACTCTCACCTTGTATTATATGCGTATGAACCGAGCCTTTCCCAGTAAGCTAAGTAGGACCCCTGGGTTCTACAACCTCCGTGCCTAACAAGTAAAACACGACTCTACCGCTAACACAGAATCCTTCCCTTTTAGCACGTGAAACTAAAATGATTCGGACCGTTGAATGTTTTATTTGGTTTTAGGGACCATGGTTACTTTCTTTTTATGTTTAATGGGTACTACGCACTTGTCCAAACCATCACTTGTTTAAGGATTTAACTTAACCATTTATTATTCTTTTCCAATCTTTAAATTTTAAAGTAGCACAGCATTTTGAAATACATAGACTAGGAGTTAGATTATGATTTTTACTAATGGCTTAGATTAAAATATTCTCTACAAATTTCATGTTTAACACCAAAGTCAAAATCTAAAGCAACTAGGTGAAAAACTGGATGGCAACAAAAATAGTTCAGCACTTTTCTCAAAATTTTACCAAAAATATGCCTCTATTAATCTCAGTTTTTAGGTATCAAATCAAGTCCAAATGAGCCAATTTTTGGATATGTTCTAGTTTAAAATGTCCCCTAAAATGTTCATGTTTAGTGCTAAGGGTAGATATTTCGAACAAATTAGAATTTTTGGCCATTGTATAAAATAAGTTCTATTAGCCGCCAAAACTCAGCAGAGCCAGTTTTGGACAGAGAGTTTGAAATGGTTTTGAGAGACGTTCCTGAGGTATCTAGGTCTTCTTTTTTGACAAAAATTAGTTCAATATGTTAGCTACAATATTCATATAGACCCCGTTTGGTGTAGGTCACCAAAAATAAGGATTTTGGGCTATACAAAAATATGTGACAGAAGCATCTTTTAATGGCTGAACCACAATAGAGATTTTCATAGGGGGTTTGACCCATCAAACCTCAATAGATTGGGCTTCTTTTTGGTGGGTAGCTAGATATACATGTTATCTACAACATTTATGTTTTAACAAAAGCTCAGATCTCATTTTAAACTATGGTTTGTAGGTCTGAATAGTTGGCTGGTCTGAAACCAACACACTTCGGTAGAGTTGCAATATTTTGAGTTCTACTCACTTAAATGAGTTCAAAATAATTTTGGATGAACGATAACACAAAAATCTAGGTCTGGACGTAAAGAAAACGCTAAGATCATTTTTATACATTGAGTTATAGTCTTCCAAAAATCAGGGCTGAAAGGTGAAAAAGCTCAAAACTCAGGCCTATCATGGTTGTAGCCTCTTAGCGTCGTGTGTGTAAGTTTTTGACCCATATTCTTTATATAAATGTATAGAAATTCAATATATCAATATTCCAGAGCTTAAAGAAGTCATGGAATCCTTGGTAAAACTCTTACCAACTCACAAACTCAACATTCAAACCCAACAGTTCCAAAAATCCAACCATGACGCCTTTATTTTTGAGTTTTCAATTCTTGATCTTAGATTTGTGTTTGAAAACAATGAAAGAGGTATTTGATATGTATAAAGTTAGAAGTATTTGAGCCTTGATTACCTTGTTTAAAATTTATTTCTTGGTGATGAAAAACCTTAGACTTAAATTTCCTGCTCCATGGATCCTCCTAGCTTCATGTTTCTTCTTCTTCCTTCTTCTTTCTTCTTCTTCCTTCTTCTATTTCTCTCCCTCTCTACTCTCCTCACTATGCAAGAAATTTAGAGGAAGAATAGGTGGGTTTTGGGTTCTTTTTATGGACAAAAGTCAAGTAGGAAGCTTCATCGTGAAGCTTGGTTAATCATAGTTGGGTTTAATTAACTTGGGTTATTTTCCACTAACCTAGGTTAAGGAAACTTGGCCAATAAGTTTGGCACAAACACTTAGGTCTATCTAATTGAGTTTATATATATATATATATATATAAATGATTTTCTTTATTTAATTATAGGAGAAAATTCAGGTATTTTCACATATGTTTGTTTCTTGATTTTTTGAGTTTAATTCTTGTTTTAAATAACTTGAACTTATAAATTTTAATTCTTATCCTCCACATTAGGGTTTTAATATATGCTTGTGTGGTTCCCACTCTATCCTGCTTCTCGGGCTCGAAAATATTAAACGGTTGGGCTTGTTCTTCTTACCGAACTTAGGTTCGAGATTTCGTTTCTTTTGAGATGTTCTTTCATTTCTATTTGTATCTTGAATTTGGGTTATTACACAAAACCTAATGCAACAAGGTGAAATACTTGAATCAAACAAAAACGGATAAGCACTTACACAAAAAATTAGTCAGAAAAGTGTCTCTATTAGTCTCGATTTTGGGGCATCAAATCAAGTCAAATCAATCCCATGTTTAGATATGTTCTAGTTTAACATGTCCATACAAGTCTTATGAAGAATGCTAAGGGAAGTTGTTTGAAACAAGTAAGAGTTTTAGTCCGTTTTATAAAATGGGTTCAGTAAGCCACTAAACTCTCAGCAGAACCAGTTTTCAACAGAGAGTTTGAAATGGGTTTGAGGGGCTTTCCCGATGTATCTAGGTCTTCTTTCTGGACAGTAACAAGTCTATTATATTACCTACAATATTCATGAAGACCATGTTTAGATTAAGTCACTAAAAATAGGGGTTTTTGGTCATAACAATATATGTGATAGAAGCGTCTTTTAATAGCAGAACCACAACAGACACTTTCAGAGTATTTTTGACCTGTCAAACCTCAATCTTTTGAGCTCATTGTTGGTAGGTAACTAGATATACATGTTATCTATAACTCTTATGGTTTGACCAAAGCTTGGATCTCATTCTAAGCTAAGGTTTTCAGGTCTGCAATGTTAATTGGTTTGAAACCGACACACTTTGGTAGAAATGAAATATTTCGAGTTCTACTCACTCAAATGAGTTTAAACCAATTTTGGATGAAAGATAACACAATATCCTAGGTCTAGACATAATGAACATGTTAAGATCATTTTTCTACATTGAGTTATGAAGTTCCAAATATCAGGACAGAAAGCTCAAATCGCTCAAAACTAAGGCCTATTTTAGTTCTAGCTTCTTAGCGTCATGTGTGTACATTTTTGACCCATGTTCTTTGTATACATGTGTTAAACCTCAATGTTTCAATGTTCTAGAGCGTACATAAGTCATGGAACCCATGTAAAAACACATACCAAGTTAAAAATTCAACATTCATACCCAACAGTCTAACAATCCCACCATAACGCCTTTATTTTTTAGTTTTCGGTTCTTGATCGTACATTGGTGTTATAAAATGGTGAGAGAGATGTTTGAGGTATATAAAATTAGAGATGTTATAGTCATACTTACCTTCCATAGGTTACTCTTTGGTGATTAGGATCATGGACTTACGTTTTAGCACTCCATGGATCTTCCCCATTCCTTGGTCCTTCTTCTTTCTTCTTCTTTTTTTCGTTCTTTTTTTTTTCTTCAAACTTTGAAGAATTCTTCAAGAACACACAAAACCCAACTCTCTCCCTCACTTGGCCGAAACTTTGAACAGGAGAGGAGTAGTGTTTGGCTTGATTTTTATAGGCTCAAAAAGTGGGGAACAAAAATGTACTTTGAAGACTTTTTTTCTCCTTTTCAATTAATGAGATTTATGTGATTTGACATGGAGCTATTTTTTAGGGATATATTTCAGATTTTGGCATGTGGGAAGTCTGCTAGGTTCAGTTTTGAAGACAAAAATCTGATCTTACATCAATCTTAGGGTTTTATCTCAGTTTTCCTGCCATTCTATGCAAGAAAGTGCCTTAAAATTTAATTTGATGCATCTTTTTTGTGTCTTTACCTACTAAAACTTATTATTTTGGTAAGTTTATAATAAATTTAGTATTCTCATGAACTATCATAATTTTTATAGCAATTGATTAAATAGTTATAGACTTTTAAGTCAAATTAAGCTACTTTGACAAGATGTGAAATTTTGACTTATTTTAGTATGTAAGGACTTCAATAATGATTTGTTTACTTATGTTAGCCAATAATATTATATTATTATGTGTATTACGAGTGTGGTTCCCTCTCTATCCCGGGTCTCAAGCTCGAAAAGGTTAAACGGTCGAGCCGGTTCTTCTTTCCGAACATAGGTTCGAGACTTCGTTTCTTTTGAGATGTTCTTTCTTTTCTATTCGTATTCTTGAGTTCGGGTTATTACAATCTACCCTCCTTTAAGAAATTTCGTTCTGTAAATTTACATACCTTGCTTCAAGATATGTGGGTACTTTTTTTGCAAATCCTCTTCTCGCTCCCACATGGCTTCTTCCATCGAGTGACTATGCCATAACACTTTTACTAAAGGAATGACTTTACTTCGCAGAATTTGTTCTTTCTTGTCTAGTATTCCTGCTGGCTTCTCTTCATATGTGAGGTCAGGCTTTAGGATGATAGGCTGCGTTGTTAACATGTGTGAAGGGTGGAATACATCGTGTAGTCTTGCAAAATCTGGTGGCAAAGCTAATTGATATGCAGTGCTCCCAACTCTTTGAATGATTTCGTATGGTCTAATGTATCAAGGACTGAGTTTTCCTTTCTTCTCAAATCACATTACTCCTTTCCATGGTGATATCTTTAAGAACACACGGTCCCCCAGTACAAACTTCAGGTTGTGTCTCCGATTATCTGCATAACTCTTCTGCCTGTCTTACGATTGCTTCAATCTCTCTCGAATCAACTTAATCTTATCAGTGGTAAATTGAACTATCTTGGGTCTAAGCAACTTCCTTTCTCTAACTTCTTCCCAATAAATTAGGCTTCGACATTTTTTGCCGTACAACGCTTCATAAGGGGCCTCTAAGCATATCTTCTAAGGTCTGAATTGTCCTCTCCGATTGACCATCAGTTTGTGGATGGAAAGCTGTGCAAAACTTTAGAGTAGTCCCCAATGCTTCTTGTAAGCTTGGCCAAAACTTGAACGTAAAACTTAGGTCTCTGTCTGTTACTATAGAAACTGGTATTCCGCGTAGCCTAACGATCTCATCAATATAAAGTCGTGCAAATCGATCCGTAGAAAACGTCATCTTTATTGGCAAGTAGTGAGCTGACTTCGTCAACCTATCCACAATTACACAAATAGCATGATTCCCCTTGGGTGTTCGAGGGAGTCCGGTTACGAAATCCATGGTAATATGTTCCCACTTCCATTCGGGTACAAGTAACGGTTATAGTAATCCTGTCGGCTTGTGGTGTTCAATTTTAACTTGCTGACATACTAAACATCTTGTTACGAAATTCGCTACGTCCTTCTTCACCCCACTCCACTAGTATCTTTCTTTTAAATCTCTATACGACTTCGTACTTTCCGGTTGCATGGTGTATGTTGAGTTTTGCACTTCATCTAAGATATGCCTTCTCAACTCCTCATTATTGGGCACATACAATTTGTGACCAAACCACAATACGTCATCTCAAACTTCCAATTCTGTCTTCCCTTTAGCTGATGCTTCCGCCCCTATCTTGTCCACTTGATTATCCGCCAATTGAGCAGCTCGAATTTGATCAAATAAGGTTAGTCTTATACTTAGAGTTGCTAATAGGCCTCCATTATTTCCTATGGCAAGATGGGTTCTAAGCGTTTACATTTTTAAAAAAGTACCAACTCGTACCGCTCGAGGATGCTCTATTTTTCCGAATAATTTATGACTTAGTGCATCTACCATGACGTTTGCCTTTCCCGGATGATAGTGAATAGTACAGTCATATTCCTTAATTAACTCCATCCATCTTCTTTACCTCAAGTTCAGCTCTTTCTTGATGAAAATATACTTCAAGCTCTGATGATTCGTAAAAATCTCACAATGGTTGCCGTACAAATAACGTCTCCATATCTTGAGCGCAAAGATAATTACGGCTAACTATAGAATGTGGGTAGGGCAATTCTTCTCATGAGGTTTTAAATGTCTAGATGCATAGGCGATAACCTTCCCGTGTTGCATCAAAATGCAGCCGAAACCTTGGTGTGACGCGCCGCTATAAATAACAAAGCCCTTGTTGCCTGACGGAAGGGTAAGCATAGGTGTTGACACCAAATTGGACTTTAACTCTTGAAAACTGCGTTGGCATTCGTCGAACCATTCAAACTTGACATTTTTCTGAGTCAACGAGTTAAGGGTTGTAGGGTTCTTTAGGGATAGACAAATAACAAACAATAATGGAAAGGTAAAATATGCAAAGTAGTCAGTAACACAGAATGGAGAGAGATAAGGTTGGGTGAAGGAGAAAGCTAATTGAGTATCGAGTAATGGCAGTATGAACAATGTATTAGATTATCAAAATCTGATTGATCCGAAAGTATGGTTATCCCTCCTATTTATAGCACTCAGAGGAGCCATGTTGAAGTTCGGATAGGACTCTTTCAAGAGATCGAATCGGATCATGAGAGGCGATAACGGAGAATCAAGAGATTATATCCGATAATCAGCAAAGTAGTTTTCTACTCCAACTCAACTAGGTCGGCCAACATAAGCCCCACGGGCACCCAACCAACTCGGGTTAAGTACCCGACCCACTCGGGTTGAGTGACTTGGGGGTCACTCGAGTGACTCGAGTGGGAGGATCCGTACGACTCGACAAATCCTTTCCTTAGCCACTAAGCCACATGTCTCCCAACATTCCATGCAGGATTGTACTACCATTGCCTTTATTGTCACTAGGACAGTCTTTTGATTCTCAGAGGAATCTATAATCATATAGTCTGTGCTATATCTTGGTTGTTCAGTCTGTGCTGAGCCACATAGTCGGTGCAATGTCATCATGATTAGGTAGTCAGAGCTACGTTACAGTCTGTGCTATCTTCACGACCTGTGTCGTGGTAATAATATAGTATGTGCTGTCTTCATGATCTGTGCCATGATAATAATACAGTTTGTGCTGTTTTCATGGTCTGTGCCATGGTAATAATACAGTCTGTGCTGTCTTCATGGTCTATGCGATGGCAAGTAGTCATAGCTACTGTCGTAGTCAAGGCTACGCTTCATAGTTTGTGCTATGGAATATCTTCATTCGTAGTCGGGGCTACGCTTCATAGTCTGTGCTATGGAAGGTCTTCATTCGTAGTCAGGGTTACGTTTCATAGTCTGTGCTATAGAATGTCTTCTGTCTCTGCATGATGAAAAACGATATTAGTTGGCCGAGTTTATAAGGGTTCCCAGCTGCTCGGATCCCTAGTAATTCGAGTCACCAGTGGAATGAGTAATTTACGTCATCACCTGAGTACCTGGGTTAGGATAGTTGACACTGGTTATGTGGAAGAATACTCGAGCAGCTCGGGTCATGAGTGACTCGCGTTATGAGTATTGCATCCGAGCTACTAGAGGGGCGAGTAGCTCGGGTTATGAGTGACTCGAGTTCTGAGCAGAAGTATAGCACCCAAGCTACTAAAGGGTGAGTAGCTCGGGTCATGAGTGACTCGTATTATGAGCAAAAGTTTTGTACCCGAGCTACTGAAGGAGTGAGGAGCTCAGATCTTGAGTAACTCGAGTAATGAGTATAAGTATTGCACCCGAGCTACAAGAGGGGTGAGTAGCTCGGGTCATGAATGACTCGAGCAGATGTATTGTTTAAATCATGTAGCTAAGAAGAAATAAATAATTCCTGTCGCCAAAAATGAAGTTCTGTATGTAGGGTGAACCACTCGCCCGGGAAGGGGAGCCAAGTGGCTCGACTGTCAAGCGGGCCGACTGTACGAGAGCGGATGAAATGCTGTACCCGAGTAGTCTACTGCACCCGAGTAGTTCTACTACCTGAGTAGCTCTACTACACCCGAGTAGCTCTACTACCCGAGTAGCTCGAGTGTCATACTCATCTTGAGAAGTTTCGCATTGACTTTCTTTCATCCTTACTCTTAATATTGGCTTACTCAAGATATCCGCCCTAGTGGCTTGGCCCATAATTATTTATGTATTAAAAAAAAGGTTGATAAGCGACAACCCATCTATAAGGGTTTTGCAATAAGGGAAAAGTCCCGAATAAAACGTCGGTAATAGCCAGCTAGCCCCAAAAAGTTTCGTATCTCTATCACGCTAGTTGGTCTTTTCCAATTAACTACTGCTTCCACTTTTGTTGGGTTCACTTGAATTCCTTCTCCGAATATAACATGACCCAAAAACACCACCCGATCTAACCAAAACTCACACTTATCAAATTTGGCAAATAACTTGTGTTTTCTCAGGGTTTGTAAAGAAATCTTCAAATGTTTCCTGTGTTCCTCCTCACTGTGAGAGTATATCAAAATGTCATCTATGAACACAATTACGAATTAGTCTAGAAAGTTTCTGAACACCCGATCCATCAAGTTCATAAACACAGCAGGTGCATTCGTTAATCCGAAAGGGTTCACCACAAATTCATAATGCTCGTAACAAGTCTTAAATGCAGTCTTAGGCATATCTAATTCCCGTACTTTCAATTTGTGGTATCCTAACCCCAAGTCTAGCTCTCAAAACACTTTGGCTCCAAACACAACTTACATCAAGTTCGACTCTCACAAGCGATCATTCATCTCTAAACTAGCCCACCACCGAAACTGAATTCAAATATTCTCCACCTTTGTCTGGAAAGACTGTCACTCCCCCTTTCTAAACTACCAAAAACTAGCTCATTGCCACATTCAAACGTACATTGAAGACTACTTTCTGGTCGACTAACGAGTACAAACTCGAAATCACATCACTACTTTGTGTTGTACCACTCTAACCTTACGACCATCAGGACTAATATCGCCACTTAAACCCAATGAGCCACTAGGAAAAACATACCACATAGACTAAATGCTCTACAAGTATATACTTACCCATACGAATCTAATCATAACACAATATATATTCACATATTTCCTTCATGTGCGTACCACACATCCAATAATCCTCCAACCGAACACTACTAACTCCTGATTCTAAAATCTCTTACCATCATCACTCAATCCCTTCACACATTCTTTGCCACACAACCGAACCAAGAACCACTTTCACACTTTATCTATTACATCTTACCCGCATTTTACCAAGACACTCGATTCACTCAAGGCCAATTACAAAAATCATACCTATTAATTCATATAGTCTCACATACGCTTCTACTATTCTCATCCAAACACTTGTTCCTCCTACGTACTTACACTAAGTTGCTACGCAACTCCACCAGAAATAACAAAATTATATCACCCTTCAACTTCTCATACATAAAACCCACACATTTCCATGAGAAAATTTTCTTCTTTATACAAGCAACATTTACGCACTAATCTAAACAAGCTTGCCCTATTGGCTCACATCACAAAAGGTTTTCGAAAGTAACTTCCTTGCGACTCACACTAATACCACAACAGAAACTGAATACTAACTCCATAAGAGTTACATCGTCTAGACATCAAACGAATATAAATCGATACTTAACAAGCTATCACGTGAACAACTCGGTATGTCTAAAATGCGCACTCCACCTCTCAACCAATTTTCAGGGTCAACGGGACTAACTGTTCCCACAAACTCCTCGGTACCCAAATCCTTGAATTGTTTAATTAAAGAGTTACCAGTCCTACTGACCCGCATTGAAATTCATGTTGCGCAATGTTCACCTGTCTTGTGTAGTTGTTCATCTCGAGAACCATCATCCTTATTCTCATCAAAAAACATAGTCCCTACTTAAACCTTCTACACCTTGTCTCCTCATCAGGAAAAAGCTGGGTGGCATATCGTGACAACTCTATAAACTTCATCTCGTATTTTACCACAGTCATCCTTTCTTGCTCCAGGTCGATGGATTCTAGCTCCTTCACATACTTGTAGTTTACGGGCTTGTACTACTGGTCGAACGCTTTCTCAAAACGATTTCAAGTGATTCTCTGGGGTATGAGAGGTTTAACTTCTAGCACTCGCATCTTCAATAACCGCTCTGTGGCTTCCCACCAGTGGTACGCTTCTCCCTTAAACATAAAAGCTACGAGGTCAATCCTATTATCTGCATCTACCCCAAACCTATCCAGAATACACACGGTAGCCTTCCACCAGTTTTTTGCTTCAGCAGGGCTAAGGGTTCCCAGGAACTCTTTTGCGCCCAAATCCTTAAATTGTTTGATTAAGGAGTTATTGTTCCTCTCAGATTGCATTGTGATCTAACTCGCGTTCTATTTGGTCAATCTTGCGATTGTCTCCAACATCCTAGCGGTTGGGTTAGGTTCTATCGATCCAATTTGTGGAGATTCTTCTTGTCGAGCCTTATCATACTAGTTTGGGTTGAATAACGCTCCATTTGAGTTTCTCCATGCTCCTCCCTATTGTAAGAAAACTATGACTTAGGGCTCGATACAAAAGTCCAATTTATAGACATAAGAATAAGAACAAACTGTCTACAGAAGGTTTTAATGACACAAGGGTCTTCTCCCTTAATTTGATAACTCACGTAGACTTCATTAACCGACAAAAACATAAGACCCCTCTTGAGTTATCTCCCCATTCTTATAACTTGGTTAGACTTCCAATTATGACCCTATGCCTGCAGAATGTGTTTCTCAAATGAACCTCAAAGCCAGTCAGTCAGATGCCTGAAGGCAATGGTATGACAACCCCAAGCCTAAACTACTCTTCTCAACAAACTGCAAGACGACACACTTAACCTACGGTCCATCACAGACCACATTCTAACAAGTCTACAAAACCTATAGCCCAGGGCTCTGATACCAAAATGTAACACCCTGCTCTCGCAATGCACTAAACCTGTATAGAGGGATGTGATCTCGTCGTAAATCAGCAGCTAAAGAGAAAGACAAAAGAAAAATAATATTAAGAGACTAAATAAAAACGTCTAAGCCATAACAATCTTTAACGTCAATAGGGGTAAACATGAGTTACTAGGGATTCACCATCCCAAGGGCATACATTAAATCTAAAACATCAAAAAAAACCTTCAGGTCTTATACATGAAGCTCTACCAAAACTAAAAACTAAACAAAAGAAACTGGACCAAAACGATTCCCAACACCAAATCCAAAACTACTCGACGACGCTTGTGGTAGACCAACTCCTAGTCATTCATGGTATCTGCAACCACAAAGGTTAGAGGAGACGCACTTAGCATTATCATGAACAGAAAATACAGTTACTTAGTTAAGGATAACTAAAAACTCTTTTTAAAAATAGTTCATCACATTTTCCATGAAAATATAAAAACTGATGCATTTGCTTGAACATGAAAATATCATAGATTTTACAGAACTTTCTCAGTACTGCAAATAGAAATATGTTCCTGACTCAACCATCACAATTAAAAATGAAAACCACTTTCTCAAAACTAGACCCAAACTCCAACAATGTCCAAGTAGTCGTCAACCTCACGATCGGGAGTTTCGACAGCACCGTAATCTCAATTTGCAATGCACGGATAGCAATATGGTGGAATGAGAGCCACTCTCTACCAAGTACGAGTGGTATGTGCTAAAACCTAGGACACAGCTCAAAAGCCTTAAAGGCAAAAACTCCCGCTTAACGGGAAACCTCCCCTATAAGGACAAATGAAAAACTCATAGTTGGATAACCTCCCTCATAATGGGATATAAAGGGTCGAAAATCCTTATAACTTGGCACTTTGAAAACAACAACACAACATTGATAATTTCTTTTATAATATCATCATATTGCACAAAATATCATGGATAGTGCACTTGAATTAAAACATTATGGCTTTTGAAAACAACAGCTTCATACGATCATCAATACCGGTCATAGTTCAAAATATGCGCTTCAAAGTATTTTCAAGCATCATTTATAAAAACTCAAGTTTAAGATAAAGTCTAAGCACTCTCACCATGTATTCTATGCGTAAGAACCGAGCCTCCCCCTACAAGCTAAGCAAGACCCCTGGGTTCTACAACCTCCGTGCCTAACAAGCAAAACACGGCTCGATCGTTAACACGGAATCTTCCCACTTTAGCATGTGAAACTAAAACGATTCAGACCGTTGAATATTTTCTTTGGTTTTATAGACCATGAGTACTCTATTTTTAGATTTAAGGGGTACTACACACTTGTCCAATCTTTCACAAGTATAAGGATTTAACTTAACCATGTATTACTCTCTTTCAATTATTAAATTTTAAAGTACCACAGCATTTTAAGTTACTTAGAATTGGAGTTGGATTCTATCTTTCAGGGATGATTTAGATTAAAATAATCACTAAAATTTTTATGCTTTACACCAAGGCCAAAATCTAAGTCAACAAGGTGAAATACTTGACGCAAACAAAAACGGTTCAGCACTTGCACAAAAAATTGGTCAGAAAAGTGTCTCTATTGGTCTCGATTTTGGGACATCAAATCAAGTCAAAATGAACCCATGTTTGGATATGTTTTATTTTAATATGTCCTCTACAAGTCTTATGAAAAGTGCTAAGGGTAGTTGTTTGAAACAAGTTAGAGTTTCAAGCCATTTTATAAAATGGGTTCAGTCAACCACTAAACTCTCAGCAGAACCGATTTTCAACAAAGAGTTTGAAACGGGTTTGAGGGGCTTCCCAAGGTATCTAGGTCATCTTTTTGGACAGTAACAAGTCTATTATATTACCTATAATATTAATGAAGCCCACGTTCGGAGCAAGTCATTAAAAATATGGGTTTTTGGTCATAAAAATAAGCGACAGAAGCGTCTTTTAATAGCTGAACCACAACAGAGACATTCAGAGTATTCTTGACCTGTCAAACCACAATCTTTTGAGCTCATTGTTGGTGTGTAACTAGATATACATGTTATCTATAACTCTTATGGTTTGACCAAAGCTCGGATCTCATTCTAAGCTAGGGTTTTTAGGTCTGCAATGTTAACTGATTTGAAACCGACACACTTTGGTAGAAATGCAATATGTCGAGTTCTACTCACTCAAATGAGTTCAAACAAATTTTGAATAAAAGATAACACATAATACTAGGTCTAGACATAATGAACACGCAAAGATCATTTTTTTACATTGAGTTATGAAGTTCTAAAGATCTGGGCAGAAAGCACAAATCGGTCGAAACTTAAGCCTATTTTGGTTCTAGCCTCTTAGCGTCATGTGTGCAAGTTTTTGACCTATCTTCTTTGTATACATGTGTTGAATCTTAATATATCAATGTTACAGGGTTTACATAAGTCATGAAACTCATGTAAAAACACATTCCAACTCAAAAATTCAACATTCATACCCAACAGTCCAATAATCCCACCATAACGCCTTTATTTTTGAGTTTTCAGTTCTTGATCGTAGATTGGTGTTATAAAATGATGAGAGATATGTTTGAGGAATACAAAATCAAAGATCTTAGAGTCTTACTTACCTTGTATAGATTACTCATTGGTGATTAGGATCATGGACTTAAGCTTTAGCACTCCATGGATCTTTCCCATTCCTTGGTCGTCTTCTTCCTTCTTCTTTTTTTCTTCCTTCATTTTTATTCTACAAAATTTGAAGAATTATTCAAGAACACTCACAACCCACTTCTCTCCCTCACTTGGCTGAAACTTTGAAAAGGGGAGGAGTAGTGTTTGGCATGGTTTTTATAGGCTCAAAAAGTGGGGTACAAAAATGTACATGGAAGACTTTTTTTTCTCCTTTTCAATTAATGAGATTTATGTGATTTGACTTGGTACTATTTTTTAGGGATATATTTTAGATTTTGGAACGTGGGAAGTCAGCTAGGTTCAGTTTAGGAGATAAAAATGTGATCTTACATCAATCTTGGGATTTTATCTCGATTTTCGTGCCATGCTGTGCAAGAAAGTACCTTAAAAATTAATTTGGTGTATCTTTTTGGTGTCTTTACTTACTAAAACTTATTACTTTAGTAAGCTTATAATAAATTTAGTACTCTCATAAATTATCATAATTTTTATAGCAATTGATTAAATAGGTGTAGATTTTTAAGTCAAATTAAGATAGTTTAACAAGATGTGATTTTTTGACTTATTTTAGTATGTAAGGACTTCAATAGTGGTTTGTTTACTTTTGTTAGCCTATAATATTATATTATTATGTATATTATGAGTGTGGTTCCCACTCCATCCTGCATCTCAAACTTGAGAAAGTTAAACAATCGAGTCGGTTCTTCTTATCGAACTTAAGTTTGAGACTTCGTTTCTTTTGAGATGTTCTTTCTTTTCTATTCGTATTCTTAAGTTCAGGTTATTATAATGCTAGCATGTAATGGCGTAACTTCTTGGATGCCCAAACTAGCGCCCAACAAGTCTTCCACCAAAGGCATATTCCATCGTTCGCATTCAGTCATCTTCTTACTCAAGTAATAAATAGCTTTTTCTACCTTGGCTTCGTCTTTTTGTGCAAGCATACATTCCATTACCGAATCAGTTACTGAAAGGTAAAGTATAAGAGGATTATTGGGTTCTGGTGGTGACAAGACTGGAGGATTCTACAGATAGTTTCATATGGCATTGAAGGCGTCTTGACATTGCTGATTCCACTAAATCTTGGTCTTTTTCTTAAAAATCCAGAATAGAGGTTCATAGGTTGTGGTTAGCTTGGCGATGAATCTGCTGATGAACTGAATTTTTCTTAGGAAACTCTTTACATCCTTCTCGGTCCTTGAAGAGGGTATGTTGAGGATAGTTTTGATCTTTAACGGGTTCACCTCTATGCCTCAGTATGTGATTATGAATCCGAGCATCTTTCCCGCTCTAACTCTGAAGGCATACTTCTATGAGTTCAAGTGCATTCTATACTTTTTGATCCACTCGAAGAATTTTCTTAGCGCAACGACGTGCCCTTCTCGGGTTTTGGACTTCACGATCATGTCATCCACATATACCTCTACTTTCTTGTGTATCATGTCGTGCAGTAATGTGTTTGCGGCCATTCGATAAGTTACTCCCACAATCTTTAGTTCGAACGGCATGACCCTATAACAATAGGTGCCTCAAGGTGTCGTGAAGGTAGTCTTCTCTCGGTCTTTTGGCGCCATCAGAATCTTATTGTACCCTGAGAATCCGTCCATGAAAGACAATAGCGCATTCTTAGCGATGTTGTCTACTAATACGTCTATGTGAGAGAGAAGAAAGTCGTCATTGGGACTGGCCTTACTGAGATCTCTAAAGTTGACACATACTGGCATTTTCTATCATTCTTTGGTACTGGAACGATGTTAGCAATCCACTTTAGATACTCCGTAACCATGAGAAATCCAGCATCTATATGTTTGGTAACCTCCTCCTTAACCTTGAGTACCCAATTTGGCCTGATCCTTCTGAGCTTTTGCTTGACGGGTTTGGCATCAGAAAAAAAGAGAATTTGGTGTTGTATGATGTCAGGGTCTATGCCGGACATATCTTCGTAGGACCATGCAAAAATATCTTTAAATTCCTTTAATAAAAAGATTAATTGTTCACGTTCCTCTAAAAATAACGTAAAACCAACCTGAACCATTTGCGGATCTTTTTCATTATTAAGATTTATTAAAATAGTTTATTCAATTACAGGTTTAGCTCACATTTCTTCTTCCTTTTCGATTAAAAGCTTTAATTCTTGGGGGATATCATCCTCGAATTCATTAAAATCTTTAAATCAAGACAAAATATTTGAGACACAACAAAGTAAGCGAAATTCGATTTCATTTCATTGATATCAAGAAGGATATAACTTGAGACTCAAGACAAAAGGGGCTTTGGATGCAAACAGATGCATTCCTAGCAAATTCGTCATCACAAACATTGTCCACAGACTCGGTGAAAACAAGTTCAATAAACTCGGACTCCAACTTACTTGTTACATCATGCATAAGAAAAGACTCAAAAAACTGACTCTTTTTCATTTTAGCAGCATCCATGATAAGTGTGGTGCAATCCGCTGAAGCGTCAGCTTCCATCATCAGCATGTCCTTGTCTTCATTATTGCCTATATGCACCAGGGCCATCTCTTCATCGAAGAAAGAACTTAGATCTTCTTCTTCGCAATGAACCAACCAGTTTGTCGATACTTTCTTAGTGAATCCCATCTTCTATATTTCTGCTTCTTCTCACCATCGAACAACAAATTGCCAAAAAAGATCTCCAACCCCGGCAACTTTTGTTTAACCTACTCCTCTATCCACAGTTCAGGAAATCCACAATAAGGGAAATCATCCCCTTCCTTGACAAAGCAACCATTCAACGTCGATCCATATTTTCCTATCTCTACTTCTTCTATCTTTAACCCGTACCCTAATCCATGCCCATGGCAATTGTGATGCACGAGGATTGGTTCTGAGATTCCTTACAAGGGCTTGCTTTGTCCCATCCCTAGAAAATAGGGCATTGCCTTCATCATTGCTTCAACCTTCGTGTTCACATAGTTTCTATCATCATTCATTAGAACTTGGATAGCTTTAGTCTCATCAAATTCAAACCCATTTAGAAAGAGGTCTTTTTCCCCATGCTGAATCTCAAGTAGCGGGGTAGTGCCACTGATTGGGGTTGGCAAGCCAGATTTGCCCGGAACAGTGATAGTCACTCCTTCTATGATTAGTTCTGCCTTTTAGTGCAGGGTCGACAGAACTGCTCTAACTGTTGGATCATGGAGCCATGGTCTTCCTAACAGAAGATTAAATGAGGCTAGCTCATAGAGAACATGGAATTCCACCTCACTTTCTAATGTCCCTACTATCACAGCGAAGATCACCAATCTCAACACGACTCTTCTTGTGTTGTCGTATGCACGTACTCGTTGCGTGCTCGGTTTGAAGTCTCGCATCTTCAGCCCCAAATAGTAAACAGTTCGTAGTAGGCATACATTGAGAGTTGAACCATTGTCAACCAAAAAGACCGAAACCCATTTTCCCAAACACTAGACGGTTAAGCGCAACAGTTTGTTGTGATATGGTCCCTCGGTCAAAAAGTCTTTATCTCTAAAGGCGATAACATTGGTCTTCTTCTCGGGCATAACCATTTCGGCCAACTAATCGAGAGATACGTCAATCGGGAAGTTCACATTGTTCAAAGCTTTCAAGACGGCCTATCGGTGCTTATGGGACGCCACAAGTATCCCCTAGATGCTCACATTAGCTTGTTGTGTCTTCTTACGTTGCTTCAAGACTACGTCTTCTTCTTCATTGTTCTGCTTTTCTATTTGCTTCCTTGGCTCTTTTATGCCCCTACTTGGTTCCCCTTTCTCCAGCTGTGCGGGCTTAAAAGGTCTCCCGCTTCTTATCAGATGCTCAATTTTCTCCTTGGGTTCCCACAAACCCTTGGGTTTGTCGATCACTACTCGAATTTTAGCTACTGGGTATGTCTTCCCCTAGAAAGTCCAAAATTAGTTTATGCTAGCTTTCTTCCCATTGACTCCTTCATCTCCCCAGAAATCTTCATCAATTCCCATTATATTTTGTGAAAACCAATCAGACTCTTCACCGATATTAGCCTCTAGCTCAAAGAGTTGTGGCAGCGATATCTCGTTAAATGGGTCCTCATAATTGTACGGTACAGAAGGACCCCAAGGTTCTACAGGCCTCCATGGTCACATGGTTCCTCGACAATCGGGTGCCATTCCAGCACATCATCTCCTTTATTGTATTCTATGTCCATGAATTCCTGTTCTATCTGTCCTAACTCCCATATGTCGTTCTCTTCTTGGTACACCACTTCGAAAGAACATAAGATTGGTCCCTCAGGTAGAGGTGTTCTCGATTTCGGCTTAAGACGAGGAACAATTTATACGGAATGGTTAAACACGAGACTTGTAGTTCCCAACAAATTCACTTGGGGTGAATTCTCCACTTTCTTTATTTGCTCCTTTTTCTTTTAGATTTCCTTACTGGCTGTTGGATTTTTTTCTTGCTTACTCTCACTGTCAACCTCATTTTCCTTCGAGGATTCTCCTATTTTTGATACTATTTTCCTTGTCTCTTCTATTCCAAAACTCGGGTTGGCTTCCCTAAACCAAGCTGCCCCTTGGTGCCAGGCTGTATTGTCGCATGGGACAGTCGAGATATGCCATTTGATGTCGATTCGAACTTCCTCCAAATCGTCTAATGCCTCAAAACGGGCTAGATCCTCCCACAGCCGTCTGATTTCTTCAATTTCCTCATCATTACCATCAATAAGGGGAGGAACTTCCTCCTCATGTACGATGAAGATCGAGAAATTATCAAAACCATCGTCTATTAGATCATGAATAAGGTCATTGAGCAGTAGTACCTCTGGACCGGACGGTAGAATTGTAACGGGCTTTGCTTCTATTGCGAAATTTATGAATTTCGTGTGTTCAAATCCTTCTGACTCTCTTTCAATAGTGTTCACATTTTGCTGGCTTGCATGAGTCAGCGAGGGATTGGTGGTAACGTTCAGTTTCTGAATGGCAGTCCGTGGAGGAATCACCTTGTTGTCTATCATGTCTTGAATCTAGTGCCAGAGCCTCATGCAATTGTTGGTTAAATGACTATGCCCCTCGTGGAAGGCACAATACTAGGTAGGATTATATCTGGGCGGTAAAGGGTTTGGAGGCGGGGTCGACTCCAAAGGCTTTTGGAGACCTCCTTCAATCAACGGGCGCAAAATAGAAGTTAAAGGTATAGTGAGTTAGGAGAAGGTTCTCTTTTGGTTTCAGGGTTGATTTTGAGTAGTTAGCTGGACAGATGGGCTAGCTTGATTTGGGTTGGGATTTAGCAGGTTCACTTCATAGCTACGGTTCACGACATTAGTGGCATTGTTCAAATTATTGGCATACAGCTTTCAAATCGTTCTTTGACTCGGTTCTCCCTTTTTAATATTCCCAGATTGTAGTGCGTCTTTTATTTGTATCCCGGCATACAAAACCTTCTCAAATGTCATTAGCGGCTATGTTATTAGATATTTACAGAACTGTGGCAGCAAGTTGCTTACCACTATTCTCACTTGTTCCTTTTTAGTGGGTCGATTTGTCATCTTGGCTGCCTTAACCCTCTATTGGGTCAAAAACTCAACGAAAGATTCTTTAGCCACTTGCCGGGTGGTCTAGAGTTCCCGAGTAGTGACATCAAGCTAGATATTATAGCCGTATTAATTGACAAATGTAGTAGCAATGTCCTCCCATGTTCTTGTCTTTGTAGTGTCTAAAGATAAATCATTTCTGAGCGCCTCCTGACAAAGATCGCTGGAAAAACTGAGCTTTCAATTAATCACTTATACCCATTGGCGACAGAGTCCCCACATGCATCCACAAATGGATCCTTGGGTCCCCGGTCCCATTAAATTTCTCCATATCGGGCATTTAAACCTCTCGGGCAGCTTAGCAATAAGGAACAAAGAGAGTCCCTCAACATCCAACATGTAATCCTCGATTCCTTGGGCTTTCATCAAAACCTTCTCTAACTTGTCGACCTTATCAGACAATATCGATTCCTTTGTGGCTACGATTTTTGGGATTTCCAGCCGAATAGGCTATACAACCGCTGGTTGGGCACCCTCGGGTCCCACATTATCATCCGAGATATTATCTCCCATACCATCCTCGGGGTCATACGGAACAACCACATTAGGGTCTGCAACCCCAGTCTATAGAGCTTGGATTTGAGACTGACACTAAGTCTAAATACTTGCCTGATTGGTTATAGTGGTGTTGACTCCTTTAACAGTCCGTTGCAATTCCAGAATTGCCATCATCATGTCTTCCACAGTCAATTCTGGGTCTTCCATCGGTAACCTCAACTGATCAGCACATCTGAGTCTTCCACTCGGAGATCGTTTCCAAACACGTATAGATTATTCTCTACTCGGAGCTATTATCTCGAGTCCCTGAACTGAAAGGGCTCACGTAAACTAAAAAACTCGTTAGTCGACCTAAACTCAAAATAACTCACTCTTGACGATGGGACGGGGAAACAAAAACTAGTCTTAAACGGGGTCCTAGCTATACAAACAAAGCATCCATGAAAGAAAATCACAAAACCCTAGGAGATTTATTGATCCTAAAAGAAGTGGTTCTAAAAAACTATATGCACATGAAAAGGCTGGTAGGTCTTCACTCAATGTATCTTCTAAATAGAGTCAAGAATATACCTCCCAATGCCAAGAAATGGGGTAAGGCATGGTCAAATGATACGTAATAACTCTTTTTGCCACATATATGGAATCGTGTAGCCAGAAAGCTTGTTGGCTTCCCCAACATAGCCCCAAGATAGTAAACTGACCGGGGTATCGGGTAGACAGAGCGGGGGTTTGAGAACCAAGCACACAAATATGCAAATACAAATGCAAATACCAATGAAAAGTTTATAACAAAAACCATTGACATTTCAAGTTTAGCCTGTTGAAAACGAATAATAGCCTGTAACTTCGCATTGGGTGCTATATGATATGTATTGCGGAAGATTTTGTCGCGAGTTTGTTAGACGATTTAGGAAATTTGCTTCTAGGCTCCGGCTCATGGCATTTATGCCACAGGTGACGA
>JAULJZ010195110.1:0-20392 GCA_032270985.1 Heliamphora pulchella | reverse complement strand
GCTTAATTTACGGGACCTGAGCCCGAGGGTACAAAGCACCCAATCACACTCAATTTACGGGGACTAACCCAAAGGTATAGAGCACCTACACTGTGCACATTTCTGAACTTACACCGAGGAGCAATGGAAGTCCAACTCAACAATACCCACTGTCACGGTACATCTATGGAGAACATTTTAAACCCATCGTAGCTCAACTACAAGAACCCGTAAAATAGTTTATATAACACAAGTATAAAAGAGATCCAATCCATAAAAATGGAGATCTAAATCATTTCCAATAAAATGTTTAAAATGTGAGACTCAACCCCGCGGGTTAGCTTCAAACCTCCAAAAAGACATTTTTCACCCGATTTCACAAATCACCGTTTTCAAACCTCCTTTTGAAAACCACGGATGTCAACACACCCGGATCATGTATACAACCAAGAAAAGGCATAAAAAACCCATTTTAACCTAAAAATCAAGGTTTAAACATGAAAATAGCATTTAATATATTTTCTACCTGGTGAAAACACGTATAATTACACATAATGTCCTTATACAGCAGTAGAGTCTAGAATCCTACCTCAGAGAGTCAAGAACTTGAAGTCTCAAAATTGAATGGCGTCAGAACGAGGATCCGACCGGATGGATTCGAAGCCCTCGGCCCCAATAGCAAAGATCCACAAAGGAACCAACTCAAAATCAAGCCTCGGGCCCTCAAAGCTAGAGAGAAGGTAGAGAAAAGGGAAACTTAGGTCTGAAGCAATGTTTTTCCTCAAAAGCACTGCCATTGGAGCTTTTATCGAAAACCAAAAATTGCATGGTTCAGTCGACCGAACTAGTGGGTTCAGTCGATCGAACTCAACAAAACCAGTTCAGTCGACCGAACTGGACCCTCCAGTCGACCGAACTCAACAGCAGAGGCGTACTAGAATTTGCTATTGTTTTAAGGCTCAAAAACAACCCAACCCACCTAAACAAGGTCTGGGAAAGCATAAAACACATTTTCACATGCCGTTCTACAACTATAAAGCATAAACCATGCACCGATGCTATAAAACATGAAGGAAAAACATGTCGTGAATATGAACAATTCAAAATTAAAAGGTTCATGGTCTCACACGGGTTGACAAGCAATATACCACAATCAGTTCTCGCCTCACTCGTCTCGAGGTTGCCTTAGTTGTTCCTCCCTATGAGGTTTTACCCGCGGATGATGGTGATGACGATGAAGAAGAGGATAACTCTAGCTCCACTTTTTGATAATGCCAAAAGGGGGAGAACCAGGTGAGCAAAAGGAAAGCTTAAAGAACTACTTCATTGTCCTTACTTTTGGAGAGCATTGTTTTGAGATTATTATTTTGGATCATGTACCAATGCTACTCTCATTTTGTTTAGGGTTGTGCTACACTTTATGTGCTTGGATCTTATTGGATGGTTATGCTTATTGTGCTTATATATTACTCTTATCAGGGTTATGTTTCTCATATGATTGATCTTAAATTAAATGGCTATAATGATTAAAATAACTATAATGATTCAAAATGCTATAATGATATTTTATGGAACAAGCACTATGAATGAAATAAACTTCAATTTCTTCACAATTTATGCATATAGTAAGGGAGAGTGTTTCAACTCTAGAAAATTATTGTTTCATGCTTATTGATAGGGGGAGCTTTATTTTAGCTTTCCAACATTATTTTTTCTTTGTGTTTGTCATCATCAAAAAGGAGGAGATTATTGGCCTAACAAGGCTTTAATAACCGATTTTGATGATAACAAACCTATGTATCTAATTGTGAAAATTGAGTATGTGTACAGGAAAGAAATGCTTAGCACAAATCAAGATACCAAGTGGAAGCTATGACGCATAACTTCAAATTAAACCCTTTGGCGACAAGTTTTTGGAACAAATGCAAAAGAGTTGAGATATTGAAGGCTTGAAGCACAAAATTGTAAATTTCATTTGTAGGATCCATGTACACTCATATAACTCATGGATATGTGTGTTTGAAGCTCATAGGAATCCTAAATATCTTAAAAAATGTTTTTTCAAAGCACAAAAAGATCAAACCTTTTTGGAGAACCAAAAATCTGATTTTTTGTATGTCCAATCGATTAATGTTCCTTCCCCAGTCGACTGAATGGGCTACTAAAAATAAGTTTTCAGATCTAAAACAGGTCAGTCGATCGGACCTTCATGTCCATTCGACCGAAGTGAAGTTCAGTCGACCGAATGAGTTTCTTCAGTTGACCGAACTGCTTAAAATTCGAATTTTTCTGAAAATAGCTAGTTTGACACTTTTATATTTAGCCCAACGGCTAGTTTGATTTTGGAGCCTATAAATAGAGGTCTTGTGCTATTGTTTCATTTATCTAAAGCCTCTCAAATATCTCTCATTCTATTACTTCTTTGTGCTTCAAAATCTTGAGTCTTTCATACATATTTTTTAGAGAAAAATTCATTAGAATTCTCTTTGAGCTTCATAGTTATATTCTATTGAGAAGTGAGTTTAGAGCTGTCATTGTTTGTACTTATTCGCTCATCCAAGGAGCATTCTTTGTACATTTTCATATTACTCTTGTTGATTTGTGTTGGAGAAAGGCGTTTCTCAAAAGAGGCTAATCCTCCTACAAAAATTGTGAAATTGCGGTGTGTCACGGGCCATCTGTTGCATTCTCTCTCTCAGTCTCTCTATGTCTGTCATTTAATTGCCGCAATGGGTGGGTCACGTGGTACGTTCATGGCATGGACCTCCAACACGTCATCATTAATGGATACTAAGTGGGTTGAAGTAAAAGGGAGATTAGAACACATGCCACGTGTAATTAACATCCATGTCATAAGCTAACAGTAGTGAAGCACAACTTAAATGAAAGGGGGGGATGACATATCAGAAATTCTTACACTCCGTCAATGACGTTTTGAATGAAATCAGTATAAAAAAATATAGTGCATAATTCAATGCTGGATTAATTACACATTTCCAACAAATCTATTGCTGAATCTTTTATCCTTGGTTATATGAAACCTTATATAAACATAGCAGACTATTAGTAAGCCTCTACGGGAAAGGATCTACCTGTAGTATTTGTCTTTTGTTTGACAAAAGATCCTGTAACTTATATATTTGTTCCAACATATTTTTACTTTCAGCAACAAACTTATTTCTCTGCAAAATTACGAATATGAAAGTTCTTCAGTATGACGAGAAAATAAAAGCATAGCTTGGGAAAAATTACTAGACAACCATAAAATGGAAGCAGTAGCAGCGTCATCGCTATGAACCTCAAGCAATGTAAGCCTTCTCAGGTTTATGTCTAATATAGCTTCAGCTTGTTTTTCTGACAAGTTGAATTCTGCAACAAATCAACAGTAATAATAATGAAAATTAGCAGTCTACAAGAGACATTTCTTCTAAAGCAACCAAAATTAAATAACAAGCTCTTCGAAGTTTGAACTCACATTTCTTTTTTCCTTTTAACCAGCAGCACATATTATCAATAAAGCAAGAAAGGAGAAAGTACAAGTACGAGATGGGTAAGAAATTGACAAAAGGAAAAGGAAAAAGAGAACTAAAAATATTTTGTCGGATTTCTAGGGATATTTCTTAGGAATAAATCTAATTTGATTTCTAGGGAATAAATCAAATTAAATCTACTGATTTGATTTGCTGATTTTGTGGCCTTCCTGATTTGGGGTCTTCCTATACTATTTATCCTATAATCGTCTCTCTTGAAATTTAATAAGACTGATTATTCTTTTTCTAAAAAAACCGTCGTGGTATCAGAGGCTTGTGCTCTTTTTCTATTTTGTTCTTTCTTTTGATAATGTCGTATAAATCGGCGATGACTAGCGCCAGAAGAAATCCTACCTGTCACGCCCCGAACTCCGGGCTATGTGAAACACTCAAAAGCAACCATACATAACACCCAACCCAATGTTACATTCTCAAATAAAAACATACATGCATTTTATTTACTCGCCCAAAGGCTTACAAAACATGGCTCCAACACCAAAAACATCTAAGCATACATGATCCAAAAGAAACAAAAGGAAGATTACAAATCTTTCGCCCCTTCAGCACCTTCGAATTAACCAGCGTGATCGGTACTTGAAAAATATTTCAAATCCCACACCGTGAGTCAGAGCTCAATAGAAACTAGACAAACATGAAATAGAAACTAAACATGTTAGCAGAGTAATATGTATGTTACGACTCGCCCGAGCCTCAAAACAAGTTTGAAAAAAGTTTTATCTCACGACTCACAAGAGCCTTGAAAATAGTTTAAAAACGATTTTGTATACATACAAATATGCTACAATGCTTCACATGCAAAGATCGATTCCTACGAGCCTCGACTCTCACAAGCCCACATGCAATACAGCTATATGCATCGACTCACACGAGCCTTAAAGATAACTGGTATATGTATGCAGCACAAGTATACATCTCTATATCGACTCTCACAAGCCCCAACAACAGTTCTACAGTAACATGGTGATACACATCCAACACAAGGATTTTCTTAGACTTTTATCGAAGGACCACAGCCCCATCTACTACACAGTTAACCGGAGTTAACCTATGCAACACATGTAACTCACGCGACACACACCACTTACACAACGCAACACATGCATTCTGCACAACGTACCACGTGCAACACACAAAACGCATGCCTCTTCCGGATCGACCTCTTTTCCATCCTTCAAATACCTGCACACAGATGTGTCGTTAGGACCACTTTCCCGTCCTTTCGATTTCTACACACACACACACATGCATAGTTAACCTGAGTTAACATTTATCGAAGCCCTTTTTCGTCCATCGTTAACCAGAACTAACATTCATTGAACCACTTTTTCGTCCACGCTTAACTAGAGTTAACCTTTATTGAACCACTTTTTCGTCCACGGACCACTTTTCTGTCCACAACACATCGGACCACTTTTCTGTCCACAACACATCGGACCACTTTTCTGTCCACATGCACACACATGTAAATAAAACCAGAGTTTTATATATATAAGGACCACATATCCGTCCCACAACATGCATGAATAAAACTAGAGTTTTAAATGCACAAACCACGTAAAACACTACGTTTACATAACGATGCCACATATTTTGCCACGACATCACATGCCACGCAACCTGACATCCCATACCATAAAACCCGACATCCTATGCCACACAACCCGATGTCCACTCACCCGGACGACCCATCCACTCACTAGGACAACCAACAACCAACAAAACAAACCCTAACCAGAAGGCCAACTCCAAACCTCCCACAACACGATTTTCACAAAACACCAATTTTTCCCAAAACCCCATTTTTTTGAAAAGAATGTCGGACCCAACACGTCCCGCACCCAACGATGCACCAACCACTACGCACACAACCGTGCACCAACACCTCGCATCTAACCATGCACGTCAACCCCGAGGATGACAACAAAGCCCAAGCAACTCCCGAGGCCACCACACGACCCCTAAGGCCACAACGCGACTAACCCCAACGAGAAACAACCCACACCCCTCTTCATGGATCTAGTCAACAGAACCCCATAATTCCATCAACCGAAAAATAACAAGAGGAGAGCGAGTCGATTGAACACCATAATTTAAAAGATCGAAGATGCCACAACACAACCACCAAAATAATAAAACGCCTCCATGCAGGACATCAGTCGACTGGACCCCCACCCAGTCAACCCAAAAGCGCTATTGGAATTTTGTAAAATTCCCCCTACACACAAGTCAGTCAACTGACCTCCCAGTCCAGTCGACTGAACTCCCTTTCTTTTGATCCAATCGACTGAATTGCCCTGTTCAGTCGACTAACCCACGGCAAAAACTGACTCCGAGTTACGGGAACCACCATCTCAACCTCAAAACGAAGCCTCCAAACTCCCTTTTGACACCCTCGAACAAACACCAGCCTAAGACTCCACAAAACCTCGAAAGAAACACTCAAAACCACCCGATTTCATCCAACCGAAATCAACCAAAAATGATTTTGAACCAAAACCTAACTTTTGAAACAAAAATCAATTTTTCATGCATTTTTAACCGGTGAAAATCCATACAACTACCCGTAGCACCCTTATAAGACATGAGAGTCTAGGATCCTACCTCGGTGAGTTAAAAACTCGACGTCTCGATCCACGTGAAAAAACAAACTTCGCCGAAATAAAATTTTGTCTGGATGAAAGCGTAGCCCACCACGAGGATACCAAGGATTTGCTGTCTGATTGTCGAAAATTGAGCCCCGGGCCCCCGAGAATTTAGAGTTTTCAAAAGCTTGAGAAAGAAGTTTTGTTTTGAAAATATCTAAGGTTAGATATTTATAGGCTCGCTAGAATACATATATATATATATATATTGAATTTCTCACCACAATGCTCAACGACCTCGTTAACTAACCCCACATACATAATATATATATATATATATATATATATATATATATATGAAATTCGTACCACAATGCCTAACGACCTCGGTAGCTAACCCCACATACATATCTAAACCCAATCATGCATAAAAACACAAATAAACATGCTGAAACAAAAACGATAAACATGGGTCGAAAAATGCTGAAAAAAAGAAAATGGGTCAGCGTCTCACAACTCTATCACCCTTAAAGGAATTTCATTCCCGAAATTCAGCACAAGGTCAAAAAGAAACAACCTCGTTGATCACCATCGACACCGGAATGAGAGGTGTCAGCCAAACCATTCATAGGATATGGTCAAACAAGGTCGTGCACTATAAACATTGGCTAACTACCTCAAAGACACGGGACATACATCTCATCCCAACCTCACAAGTTCACCAACCGATGTCTCTGCACCCAATACACAACCCACAGAGTCCATCATCAACTCCCAAACAGATGAAATGAAGCAACACAAAGCTCCCGTGCCAAGAAGAACATTGACCCAAAGTTTTCATTCTTAGAAAGTACCTCTGCTCACATAGCCGCATCATTAGGCACAATTGGTGCCTTGGAAGAACTGGGATCTGTAAGAGCATATGCCCAGCCCTGTGTCATCCTAGTCTGTCCTCCATACCCTGGGACTGTTGGCTGTGGTACCGACTGAACTGAGCACTACGGTCTGTCACCCTAGAGGTCTGCACTGCTGGCTACTGATAACCTCGTCGGTCCTGTACCGGTGATGCACCTATTGTGCTCGGCACACTACCTCCTTGAGGACAGTTCCTGGAAATATACCCTGGTTGACCACACCCAAAATAAACTGGCGGCTCCCTCCATTGCAACTGAACTGGCACCGAACTCTAAAACTGCTTCGGTTGTGGCCAATCCACCACACGATGCCCGAGCTGCCTGCACCGATAACAAATCAACTCCCTCTTCTCTGGCCTCCCAGACGAGGTCACCGATGGTGCTGGTGCAGAAAACTGTTGTCGTGACCCAGATGGGTGAGAACTAGGGCCAGAAGACTTCTGCCTCTTGCTAGAGCGTCCACCTGACTGAGCCTCCATCCCACCCTGTGGTGCTCTGATCTCCCTGGAACCTCAAATCTCGCTCGAGGTATTCTCGATCCTCGCTGCCGACTCCACCAGCTCTATGAAAACACGCAGTCCCATCCCTACCACTCGCTCTTTAATTACTGGCCTCAAGCCCCACTCAAACCTTCTTGATCGTAACTCATCTATACCCACCAACTTTGGTGCAAATCGGAACAGACTGGTGAACCTAGCCTCATACTGAACAATGCTCATCGCCCCCTGGGTGAGAATGTAAAATCCCTCCATATACAAATCCCGCGAAGAAGCCAAAAAGTACTTCTCTAGAAAAACCCCTGTGAAAGCTGCCCACGTGCCCTCCATGGTATTCTGGGCGTATTTTCACCACTCGTGAGCATCCCCTCTCAACTAGAAAGTAGCAAAAGGAACTCACAAATCGTCCTCCACAATCTGTAATGTATCAAGGATCTAGGTCACTAGCTCCAGCCACTCTGTAGCTACTATAGGATCAAGATCCCGAGCAAAGGTAGGAGGATCTATACATCTAAACTCCCTCATCGCCACCGTTGCCCTCAACTCGGGCTCTCTCCCTCTCCCCCTAGAGATCTCAACCAGCTGACCAATAGAGCCAACCAGCGCACGCAGCAACCCTACCGAGTCAACAGGTCCTTGGGGAGCATTTGCATCCCCTACATCAGGGATAGGCACATCCCCTTGACTAAAACCACGGCCACTGTCTCAACCACGGCCTTATCCTCTTCTCGCAGACATCACGCCTATATGAAAGGAAAACAAAACAAAACATAAGATGCAGCACATCGCATAAACATAAATGCTAACCACATAATCATGCTAACATATAGCCAAATAGGTTCATGCTAAACTAACTCCACATGCCGAAGAGAACCGACAAGTGTGACTCGTTCATTTGGATAACCTGCTCCGATTTATTGCCAGAAAACACGTCGGCTAAACACATTTCTAACTCGGCTTCCAAGCTTGTTAACTCAAACGCCCAAAGGCAAGACTAATCAATTCTAAGGTTCAGCCCCCATGCTCACATATACATAACATTCACACATTCAACACGCTATCATGCTCGTACTATCAAAACATCTAAACACATGCAGTCAAGTACGCGCAATCAACCTCACACGGTGATGCATCCTCTTCCCACGACTCTCAGGTATTTGACCCCAGTGCTTTGGTACTAAGTTGTCGTGCCCCAAACTCTGGGCCACGTGAAATACTCAGAAACAACCATACATAACACCCAACTCGATGCTACACTCTCAAATAAAAGCATTAATGCATTTTATATACTCGCCCAAAGGCTTAGAAAACATGGCTCTAACACCGAAAACATGTAAACATACATGGTCCAAAAGAAACAAAAGGAAGATTACAAATCTTCTGCCCCTCCGAAAGATTACAAATCTAGAAGCTAAACATGCTAGCAGAGTAAAATATATGTTATGACTCGCCCAAGCCTCAAAACAAGTTTGAAAACAGTTTTATCTCACGACTCACAAGAACCTTGAAAACAGCTTAAAAACAGTTTTGTATACATATAAATATGCTACAATGCTTCACATGCAAAGATCGATTCCTAGGAGCCTCAACTCTCACAAGTCCACATGCAATACAACTATATGCATCGACTCACACGAGCCTCAAAGGTAACAGGTATATGCATGCAGCACAAGTATACATATCTATATTGACTCTCACAAGCCCTAACAATAGTTTTACACTAACATGGTGATACATACTCAACACAAGAATTTTTTTAGACTTTCACCGAAGGACCATAGCCCTATCTACTACACAGTTAGCCGAAGTTAACGTATGCAACACATGCAACTCACGCAATACACACCACCGACACAACGCAACACATGCATTCTGCACAACGCACCACGTGCAACACACACAACACATGCCTCTTCAGGACCTCTTTTCCATCCTTTAGATAGGTGCATAGAGATGCGTCATTAGGACCACTTTCCCGTCCTTTAGATTTCTATGCACACACACATGCATTGTTAACCAGAGTTAACATATATCGAACCCCTTTTTTGTCCATCGTTAACCAGAGATAACGTTCATCGAACCACTTTTTCGTCCACGATTAACTAATGCTAACCTTTAT
Organism: Heliamphora pulchella; assembly: GCA_032270985.1. Lineage (NCBI taxonomy): Eukaryota > Viridiplantae > Streptophyta > Magnoliopsida > Ericales > Sarraceniaceae > Heliamphora > Heliamphora pulchella. The sequence goes on along the minus strand of JAULJZ010195110.1, from coordinate 10,750 downwards.
CGAACCACTTTTTCGTCCACGGACCAGTTTTTTGTCCACAACACATCGGACCACTTTTCTGTCCACACACATGTAAATATAGCCAAAGTTTTATATACACAAAGACCACATATCCGTCCTACAACATGCACGAATAAAACTATAGTTTTAAATGCACAAACCACGTAAAACACTACGTTTACATAACGACACCACATATACCACCACAACATCATATGCCACGCAACCCGACATTCTATGCCACACAACCCAACATCCTATGCCACACAACCCAACGTCCACTCACCCGGAGGACCCGTTCACTCACCAGGAAAACCAATAAACAACAAAACAGACCATAACCCGAAGGCCAACTCCAAACCTCCCACAACACGATTTTCCTAAATGTTTTCACAAAACACCAATTTTTTGCAAAACCCCCTTTTTTTGAAAAAAATGTCGAACCCAACACGTCCCACACCCAACGATGCACCAACCACTACGCACACAACCGTGCACCAACACCTCGCATCTAACCATGCACGTTAATCCCGAGGATGACAACAAAGCCCAAGCAACTCCCGAGGCCACCACACGACCCCCAAGGCCATAACACGACCAACCCCAACAAGAAACGACCCACACCCCTCTTCATGGATCCAGTCAGCAGAACCCCATAATTCCATCGACCGAAAAACCACATGAGGAGAGCCAGTCGATTGAACCCCATAATTCAATCGACTGAAAAGCCACAACGCAACTCACACAGGACATCAGTCGACTGGACCCCCACCAAGTCGACCCAAAAGAGCTACTGGAATTTCGCAAAATTCCCCCAAAACATAGGTAAGTCGACTGACCTCCCAGTCCAGTCGACTGAACTCCCTTTTTGTTGATCTAGTTGACTGAACTGCCGAATTCAATCGACTAACCCACGGCAAAAATTGACTCTGAGTTATGGGAACCACCATCTCAACCTCAAAACGAAGCCTCCAAACTCCCTTTTGACACCTTCGGACAAACACCAACCCAAAACTACAACAAAATCTCGAAAGAAACACTCAAAACCTGATTTCATCGATCCAAAATCAATAAAAAATGGTTTTGAACCAAAACCTAAATTTTGAAACAAAAATTAATTTTTTATGCATTTTTAACCGGTGAAAATCCATACAATTACACGGAGCACCCTTATAAAATAAGAGAGGTTAGGATCCTACATCGGTGAGTTAAAAACTTGACATCTCAATCCACGTGCAAAAATGAACTTCGCTGAAATAAAATTTTGTCTGGATGAAAGCGTAGCCCACCACGAGGATACCAAGGATCTGTTGTCTGATTGTCAAAAACTGAGTCCCGAGGCCCCGAGAAGTTAGAGAGAAGGAAGAGCTTCTTGGGTTTTCAAAATCTTGAGAGAGAAGTTTTGTTTTGAAAATATCTAAGGCTAGATATTTATAGGCTCGCCAGAAAATATTATTATTTTTTTTAAAATTCGAACCACAACGTCCAACAGCCTTGGGAACCAATCCCATATACATATCTAAACCTGATCATGCATAAAAACGCATATAAACATGCTGAAACAAAAATGATAAACACGCGTCAAAAAATGCCAAAAAAAGAAAACAAGTCAGGGTCTCACACTACCGTTATGATGCGCAACACTGAACCTAGTTTCAACCTGGAACCTGAGAGCTCTACTCTTGTGTCAAGAGGAATCGTTGTGTGAGCATTGCAAAAAATGGTGGCATACAAAGGAGACGTGTTAGAAGCTTCATGGTAAACCAGAAAATTGGAAGCCAAAATCCAAATGTGACGATCGCGCCGACCAAGCCACTGCTGAAGAGACTCAGGAGCCTTCTATCGACGCAAATGTAGTCCCTTTTACCAAGGAGCAATTAGAGCGCCTGTAGAAATTGTTTCAATCTCCAAAATTGTCCTTTGTCTTGTTCTTTGGTACAGAAGGGTAATTCTTTTGTTACTGCATTATTAAGTGCTATTCCTAACTCTGTTCATTCTTGGATAATTGATTATGGCGCAACTGATTATATGATTGGTTGCTCCAAATTATTCTCATCCTATAGTTTGTGTGCAAGAAATAAAAAGGTCAAATTTGCAGATAGTTCAATGTCGATAATTGTCGAAATAGGAACTATCAAACTCACTTCGTTGTTAACCCTCCATGATGTGCTTCACGTTCCTAATTTGTCTTGCAATTTGTTGTCCATCGGTAAAATTACCTCTGCTCATCAATGTCAAGCTAATTTCTACTCTTCTTATTGTAAGTTTCAAGAATTAACCGTGGGTAGGATGATTGGCAGTGCTAAGGAAAAAGATAGACTCTATTATTTTGACGATGGTCCTAACTCGAGTAGACGATGTCAAAGTACTAGCTTAAATTATGTTTCTGTTTCCAAAGATAATGATATTATGTTATGTCATTATAGGTTAGGTCATCCTAGTTTTCAGTATTTAAAATACTTGTTTTCCAATTTATTTTGGAATAAAAGTCCATCTTCTTTTCAATATGAAGTTTGTTAGTTTGCTAAACATCATCATGCATCCTTTTCCACCCAACCCTACAAACCAACTACACCATTTACTGTGATTCATAGTGATATCTAGGGCCCATGTAGAATATCTACGTATTCTGGAAAAAAATGATTTGTGACCTTTATTGATGATCAGACGAGATTAAATTGGGTTTATTTGATGAAGGAAAAATCTGAAGTGGAAACAATTTTCAAAAATTTCTACACCATGGTACAAACACAATTTCAAAAAAATATTCAAATATTGCAGGGTGATAATGGTCGAGAATATTTCAAAAACATTTTGGGCCAATTTTTTCTTGAAAAAGGAATTGTTCATCAAAGCTCTTGTGTCGACACTTCGCAACAAAATGGTTTGGCTGAAAGAAAAAATAAACACTTATTAAAAGTAGCTTGGGCATTGCTTTACCAATCAGATACCTAAATATCTTTGGGGGGGAAGCCGTTCTTACTGCTACATATCTCATAAATAAAACACCTAATAAGGTTTTAAACTTTAAAACACCTTTTGATGTTCTTCATAAGTTTTATCCAACAAATCGGCTTTCTTCTTCTTTTCCTCTAAAGATATTTGGTTGTACCGCTTTTGTTCATATTCATAGTCATAATTGAGGATAACTTGAACCCCGTGCCACAAAATGTGTTTGTTGGTTATGCTCCAACTCAAAAGGGGTATAAATGTTTTGAACCCATTTCCAAAAAAAAATGTTTCTTACCATGGATGTTACTTTTTTTTGAATTGCATCCCTATTTCACGCCTCATCTTTAGGGGGGGACCAAAACAAAGATTCGGCTGTGTTTCATGATTTTTTCCAAACTGAAGACTCTCAAATTGATCCTTCTCAAACTTTGATTATTCAACCTGAAAACCAAAGCTTTATTATACTAGGAGAAAGTGAGTCGAGATTTTTAGATACTGAAAAAGTAGGTCTTCCTATAGTGCCATCTCATGATTTTCATGATCCTATAACCATTAACAAAGTAGAAACATGAAAAAAAGAAGAAAGGGTTAGTACCATTTGACATTGTCTACTCGTGACAGTGAGACCCAGACCCGTTTTCCTTTTTTGGCGTTTTTTGACGCGTCGTTCACCATTTTTGTGATAGCATGTTTATGTGTTTTTATGCATGATCGGGTTTAGATATGCATGTGGGGTTAGTTCCTGGGGCCGTTGGGCGTTGTAATGCAAATTTAAAAAAAAAAGATATTTTCCTGGAAAGCCTATAAATATCTAGCGTTAGATATTTTCAAAAGATATTTTCAAAACTTCTCGACTAAGTTTTCTTTTTTTGGATTTGCCTTCTCTCTAAGTTCTTAGGGGCCTAGGGCTCGATTTTCGACGATCAGACAGCGAATCCTTACTATTGGCATTGGGGGCTACGCATTCATCCGAACAGAATTTCATTCCAACAAAGTTTGATTTTGCACGTGGATTGAGACGTCGAGTTTTTAACTCACCGAGATAGGATCCTAGACTCTCGTGTCTTATAAGGGTGCTACGTGTAATTGTATGTGTTTTTACCAGTTAAAAATGTATGAAAATTGATTTTGTTTCAAACGTTGGGTTTTGGGTTCAAAACCATTTTTGGTTGATTTTAGTTGAATGGAATCGGGTTGTGAGTGTTTCTTTCGAGGTTTTAGCAGTAGTCTTGGGCTTGGGTATGTCCAAGGGTGTTGAAAGGGAGTTTGAAGGCTTCAATTTGGGGTTGAGATGGCTAAACCCGTAGCTCGAAAATAGTTTCTGCCTAGGATCAGTCGACTGATGTGAGACCCGGTTTCATTTCTTTTTTGTTATATATATTCAACGTGTTCATCTATGCTAATGTGTCGTAGAATAGCATGTATATATGTGTTTTACGCTTGTTCGGGCTTAGAAATACATGTTGGGTAGAATCCCAAAGCCGTTGGGCATTGTGGCGCGAATTTTAAAAAAAAGAAAGATATTTTCGTGGCCTATAAATATCTCGCTTTAGATACTTTCAAACGATATTTTCATAACTTACAAGCTAAGTTTTCTTTTTTCTCACCAAATACTCTACCTTCTCTCTAACTTCTCGGGGGCCCAGGGCTTAGTTTTTGATGATCCAACTGTTGATCTTTGCGATTGGCCTCGAGGGCTACGCGCTTATGCAGATGGAATCACATTTTGACGAAGTCCATTTTTGGCGAGCATTTTGAGCTTCGAGTTTTTGACTCAACGAGGTAGGATCCTAGACTCTCATGTCTTAAAGGGGTGCTACGTGTAATCGTATGTGTTTTTACCATTTAAAAATGCATGAAAAATTGATTTATGTTTCAAAAAGTTGGGTTTGGTTCAAAATTGTTTTCGGTTGGACAAAAAGATTATTGTTTAAGTATTTTTTTTGTTTCCTTTGGGGTTGTGGGCTCGTGCATGTCCATGGGTTTAAAAAATATGTGAGTTATTGGGTTTGGATGGTTGTTGGCAGCAATTTTGGTAAAAAGATCAATTTTTCAGTGCAGGACCGCTTGAGAGACCGCTCAAGTGGTCTAGAGGGCGGTCTTGTGATGTTCTCGGGTTGCCTAACCACTGGATAGATCGCTCGAGCGGTCTAGCCCGCGGTCTATTTTCGCCAGTTGCAAATATGTTTTTAAAATCGATGTATCTCCCTCATTCGGACTCGAAATTAGGTCATTTGTGTGCTCAAATTGAAGCCCCGAAAGTCTTCTTTCCAATGATGACCAAAAGAGTGGGGGTATGTCAAATTCTCTTAACCGTTTTTCATTCGTTTTTGGCCAAATATCTTGGAAAAGCTTATTTTTCATCCTTATTGAAACTTTTTATCAAATTTCTTGTTCCTTTGGAGTTTATTTGTGGATGACCATGGCGGTTGGCCATTGGATCTTTATACATGTTTAATGTATAACTGTTTGAAATGTTTTTGTAGTTAAGCTACGGGTTGATTTTTAAATGATTCTATTGATGTACTGGGATAGCAAGTATTTGGCACGAGTTGCCCTCGGTGGAAGTCCAAAAACGTGCACAGAGTAGGTGCTTTGTATACCTATCCCCGTAAATTAAGTGGTGGGTGCTTTGTACCCTCGGGTTTTAGGCCCGTAAATTAAGCAGTTACTTTGTGGTGATTCCGTATAGATAACAGGTCTTAAATGATTCGGGGATAGGTAATCGACAGGAGTCTATAGTTGTTACCTCTATCCTTTGTGACAGAGTCGGTACGTATGATTCATTTCTCTTTCCTCAGTTGTGTGATTCGAGTGGAAAATAACATTTAGGTAACTATTTTTCTTTAACTATGAAATGTTATTAGCATTGTTGAAATGCTTGGTTTTGAGCTCATGTGGTTGAGTTGAGTTTATACTATGTGATTGCATATCCTACTTTACTGCATCATAGTCTGTTTCTATTGGGTTTCGGCTCACGTAGTGGGATTTGTTAAAACCTTTTTCAGGTATCGATGTTGATGATCACGAGGAGTTGATTTAGATGTGCCCGAGGTGGCAGGAAGGCTGTTGTGTAGTTTTTCTTTTTGTTATCGAAACATGTATTCTTGTATGTGTTGCCTGTTTTTGAAGGCGTGCATTGTAAGCCTTGAGGCAGTATATTATACATGTATGGATAGGTATGCATGTTGCACTGAGAGTGAACCTTGGGTACTCTTTTAATTCCAAAAGCTGTATTATATTTGGATGATTGTTTTATCAGTAAAACACTATCTTTTATAAATGGTGGTTTAGCGGGCTTTTCACGTGACCCTAGTTTTTGGGGTGTGACAACTGAACTGGGGGGTTCAATCAACTGGATCGTGGTTCTGGAGGTTCATTCGACTGGATCGAGAAGGTCAGTCGACTGACCTGTGTTTTTGGGGAAATTTTGTGAAATTCCAGTAGCCTCTTTGGGTTTCTTGGGTGGGGTTCAGTCAATTGATCAGTCGATTGATGTTCTGTATTTGGGCTTTTTGGCAATTTAGATGGTCGTGTGGTGGCCTTTCGGTCGATCAGGTTGTGGGGCTCAATCGATTGCTCTCCTCTAGTTGTTTTTTAGTTGATTGGAATATGGTGTCCTGCCGACTGAAGTCATGAAGAGGGGTGTTGGTCATTTCATGCGAGGTGTTGGTGCACGGTTATGTGTGTGGTGGCTGGTGTATTGTTGGGTGCAGGACGCGTTGGGTCTGACGTTCTTTTCTAAATGAGGGTTTTGGGAAAAAGCTGTGGTTTTGTGAAAATGTTTGTAAAACCATGTTGTGGGAGGTTTGGTGTTGGCCTCGGGTTTGGTTTTGGTTTTTTGCGTTGTTGGTTGTCCGGTTGAGTGGGCGGGCCGTCCGGGTGAGTGGATGTCGGGTTGTATGGCATGTGATGTCGTGGTAGGATATGTGGCATCGTTGTGTGAAACCTAGTGTTTAACGTGGTTTTGTGCATTTAAAACTCTAGTTTTAATTATGCATATTGCAGGATGGATATGTGGTCTTGCGGTATCTAAAACTCTGGTTTTAGTCACACGTGTGTGTGTATGGTTATGTAGATGGACAGAAATGTGGTTCGATGTCCTGTGGACGGAAAAGTTGTCCGATGTGTTATGGATGGAAAAGTGGTCTGTGGACGAAAAAGTGGTTCGATAAAGGTTAACTCTGGTTAATCGTGGACGAAAAAGTGGTCCGATGAACATTAGCTCTGGTTAACGATGAACGAAAAATGGGCTCGATATATGTTAACTTTGGTTAACAATGCATGTGTGTGTGCGTAGAAATCAGAAGGACGGAAAAGAGGTCCTGAAGAGGCATGTGGTGCGTGTGTTGGACGTGGTGCGTTATGCGGGATGCATGTGTTGCGTCGTGTAGGTGGCGTATGTCGCGTGAGTTTCATGTGTTGCGTGGGTTAACTATGGTGTAGTAGTTAGGGCTATAATCCTTCGGTGAGAGTTTCATGTGTTGTGTGGGTTAACTATGGTGTAGTAGTTGGGGCTATAATCCTTCGGTGAGAGTCTGAGAAAATCCTTGTGCTGGGTGTGTATGATCGTATTTCTGTAGAACTGTTGTTGAGGCTTGTGAGAGTCGATATATATGTATACCTGTTCTGGATACATATACCTGCTGTTGGAGCTCGTGGGAGTCGATGTATCTATATCTGTGTTGCATGTGGCTCATGTGAGTCGAGGCTCGTTAGAGTCGATCTTTACATGTGAAGCATTGTAGCATATTCGTATGTATACAAAACCCTTTTCAAACTGTTTTTAAGGCTCTTATGAGTCGTGGTATAAAAACTATTTTCAAACTTATTTTGAGACTCGGGCTAGTCGTAACATATATATTTCTTTGCTAGCATGTTTAGCTTCTATTTCATGTTTGTCTAGTTTCTGATGAGCTCTGGCTCACGGTGTGGGATTTGAAATGTTTTTCAGGTACCGGTCATGCTAGTTGATTCGGGGGTCTTGGAGGGGCGAAAGATTTGTAGTCTTCCTTTGTTTCGTTTTGGACCATGTATGTTATCATCACATGTTTTTGGTGTTGGAACCGCGTTTTGTAAGCCTGTTGGTGATTATATACAATACATGTATGTTTTTAATTGAGAGTATAACATCGGGTTGGGTGTTATGTTTGGTTGTTGTTGGGTGTTTCATGTGATTTAGAGTTTGGGGCGTGACAGCGACAAAGGACAACTCAAAAGAAAGGGTCTTCTAATTCTTTGCAGTGCCCAGAATCCGTAAACCCTCTAGGTAATGTCCTCACTGAGCCTTTACCTCATGTTTAGTCCATTTCATGTTCGAGTTCTGAGTCCTCTAGTTCTGAACCCGAGTCTAGTTCCAATCCTGAGTTTGATGATTCTAATCTTCCCATTGCTGTCCGGAAGGGTGAGGTCTTCCACCCAGCATCCATTGTCCAATTATTTGTCATAAGAAAATCACTCACTTGGCTTTCGAGATTTTACCTCACAATTGTCTTGTATAGAGATTCCTAATACTATGCAGGATGCTTTGAAAGTTCCTGAGTAAAAGGAGGCTGTCTTTGAGGAGATGAAAGCTCTTGAAAAAAATAACACGTGGGAGTTAGTTGATCTATCAAGAGAAAAGACAACTGTAGGGTGCAAATGGGAGTTTACAGTTAAGTATAAATCTGATGTCTTTCTAGAACAATATAAAGCTTGATTGGTTACCAAGGGATTAACTTAGACCTATGGTATTGATTGCTTGGAGACATTTGCCCTAGTCGCAAAGCTAAATTCTGTAAAAGTTTTTTTGTGACTTACAGCTAATCATGACTGGCATCTGCCGCAGTTGGACGTAAAAAATGCAATTCTCAATGGAGACCTGGACGAAGAAGTGTACATGGATGCACCTCCAGGATTTAGTGAAACGTTTAGCACAAAGGTGTGTAAACTGAAGTCCTTATATGGGTTAAAATAGTCACCAAGAGCCTGGTTTGAGTAATTTACTAAGTTTGTTAAAAGTCAGGGGTATACTCAAGGACAAGGTGATCATACGATATTTATAATACATTCATAGGATGGGAAGCTAGCGATTTTGATTGTGTATGTAGATGATATAATTCTCACTGGATATAGCGTACTTAAGGTGAACCGACTGAAGACTTCCCCCTAATCAACATTGGAGATCGAGGACTTAGGATCTCTGAGGTATTTCTTTGGAATGGAGATTGCTCGGTCGAAGAAAGGAATTGTTGTCTCCCAATGGAAGTATGTCCTTGACCTCTTTAAGGAGACTGGAATGAGCAGTTGTAGGCCAGCAAACACTCCAATTGATCCCATTCAAAAACTTGGAAATAACAAGGAAGGTGATCCAATGAATATAACTCGGTATCAAAAGTTGGTGGGAAAGTTAATTTACTTATCACATACACAGCCCAATATTGCTTTTGCTGCTAGTTTCGTAAGCCAGTTTATGCACTCACCCTATGAGAAACATCTTGAAACAGTTTATCGAATTCTCAGATACTTGAAAAGTACACCAAGAAAGGGTTTACTCTTCTAGAAGACCACACATCAGAACATAGAGGCATACACTGATTCAGACTAGGCAGGCTCAGTTATTGATAGGAGATCCACATCAGGATACTGTACTTATGTATAGGAAAATATAGTCACATTGCGAGCAAGAAACAGAATGTGGTTGCAAAGAGCAGTGTCGTGGCAGAATATAGGGCGATGCCTAACGGAGTTTGTGAGATACTATGGCCGAAGAGAATTCTTGACGAGTTGCGAATGCCCGTGAACATGCTAATGAAGTTGTATTGTGACAACAAAGCTGCCATAAGTATTGCTCAAAATCCAGTACAACATGATCGCACGAAGCATGTAGAGATTGACAGACACTTCATAAAAGAGAAGATTGATAGTAGAACTGTGTGCATACCTTTTATTCCTACTACTCAATAAATAGCCAATATCTTCTTCACAAAAGTACTTTGTTGTCCTAACAAGGCTTCAATAACCAATTTTAATGATAACAAACCTATGTATCTAATTGTGCACTTTGAGGTTGTTTAACAGAAAACATATGCTTAGCACAATCCAAGATACATAGTGGAAGCCATGACGCATAAATTCAAAACAAGTTCTTTGGTGACAAGTTTTTGTGGAACAAATACAAAGAATCGAGATAGTAAAGACTTGAAGAACATATTGTAAAATTTTATATGTTAGGATTCTTGTACATTCAATTTATCTGTTAAATATATCTTTGAAGCTCATACGAATCCTAAATATCTTAAAAAATATATTTTTCCAAAGGATAAAAAGATCAAACATTTTTGGAAAATCATAAATCTGGATTTTTAATGATCCAGTCGACTGAATGGGCTACCAAAAATAATTTTCAGATCTAAAACTAGTCAGTCGACCGAACCTTTATGTTCAGTCAACCAAAGTGAAGTTCAGTCGACCGAATGAGTTTCTTCAGTCGATCGAACAGCTTAAAATTTGATTTTTTTAAAACGGCTAGTTTGACACTTCTATATTTAGCCCAACGGCTGGTTTGATTTTGGAGCCTATAAATAGAGGCCTTGTGCTATTGTTTCAATCATCCAAAGGATCTCTAACATCTCTCATTCTATTACTCTCTTGTGCTTCAAAATCTTGAATCTTTCATACATATTTTTGAGAGAAATTTTTTTTAGAATTCTCTTTGAGCTTCATAGTCATATCCTGTTGAGAAGTGAGTTAGAACGTTCATTGTTTGAACTTATTTTCTCATCTAAGGAGCATTCTTTTGTACACTTTCATATCACTA
>JAULJZ010195070.1:0-42238 GCA_032270985.1 Heliamphora pulchella | reverse complement strand
CAAAAAGAGGAGCAAGGATTTTCAACCGCGAAGAGGAGCACATTTGGGAAACCTGTTTGGAGCCGTTTTGCTCAAAGATTTTCAAAAATTTGCTCGTTGAGCACCTCGCCAAACATTTGTACAGCTCACTAGAAATGGCTATGTATATATATATATATATCTATCAAACAAAAGCACAGACCCCAAACAGAGGCTAAAGAACGAAGAGAAAAAAATTTCAGAGCGAAAAGAGGAGCAAAGATTTTCAATCGTGAAGAGGAGCACAGCTGGAAAACCTGTCTAGAGCCGTTTTGCTCAAAGATTTTTAAAAATCTGCACGTTAAGCACCTCGTCAAACATTTGCACAGTTTGTCAGAAATGACGAGCCATTTCTATCAACTCTAAATTAACGAGTACGATGGTGAATTCGTTGGAATTCAATTTTTACATCTTTGCCACTTTGGCAAAAATGTCTCCAATGATGATGCGTTGGAGATGCTTTAACTATAACTACCCAAGCTGTCCTCTTTCCAAATACAATTTTTAAAAAAAAGAACAGAAAAAGGAAAAAGCAAAAGAGAACAAATGCACCCCCACAAATATCGCGTCAGGTAGGGGTCGAACCTACGACCTTCTGCTTAGGAAACAGACGCTCTATCCACTGAGCTACAGACGCTTCCGCTACGTTTTTTGCATTCCATTCATATAAATTCTATAGACTAATGAATTTTCTCTTCAATTAGGATTTGAAATCCAGAACGCGCTCGAAAAGCTTTATCCACCCCTGAAATTTTGAAACCGAGAGAGAGGGAGAGAGAGAGAGAAATGGATGATTCAATTGGGGTGTTCTGTAAAACCATAGCCTCGTTCTGCAACCACCTCCAAAACAGCTGCGACGCTCTCAAGCAATCCGTCGAACGCCGTCCCATCCCTCTCGGTCTCTCTCTCTCTCTCTCTCTCTCTCTCTCTCCAGCGCTCTTAAAAATCTTCTATCTGTCGCAATTTCTCAGAAGCAGAAACGGTGACTGATTGAGCTTTCTTTCGATCGTTAACATCCTATGTTGATTTCCACATTTTTTTCCTTTAATTGAGTCCTTTTGAGTTTTTTCCCCCTCCCAGATTCTGCTTCTTCGACGTTCGTGCAATGCCTGAACCGGCGAGTGTCTTCAACCAGCTGCGACCTCAACTTGCTCGAGTCGATGTCGTTCGGGACCGTATCGTTCGAGGAGCTGTTGGGTTACTGCAATGAGGTTTACAAGAAGAACCAGAGTGATCTTGCCGAGCTTGAAGAACGTCTCAGTAGCTTTGGCTATATCCCCGGTACATTCGCTCTCTAAAACCCTAAAATTTGAACTTTTTTTTAAATTTTTTTTAAAATTTTTTATTATAGGTTTTTAACAAATTTGTCTCCTTAACTATTCGAGACTTGTTTACTCTGTCTCTTATTTATTTGATTAAATCTATTTAATCCCTAAACTAGTTAATTTGAATCTATTAAGTTGAATAACTAATAGATGTTCGGCTCATTTGGAATAATTAGAGTTTTGAATGCACTTGTCTCAACCATTCAAAATATGTTTACTTTTATCTATGATGTTTTGATTAAATATATTTAATCCTTAAACAAATCAATTTGAATCTATTAAAATCAAATCATCAATGGAGATTATGATAATAGATAATAATAAAAAAAAACTTTGTTAACTTTGGTATTATTGGATGTGTAATAGTTTTCTATCTATATTAACAAGACAGTTGGTTTGGGTTAGCAATGAAGAATTTGATTTATTTTTGTCTTTTTTGTACTTTTTCTAAATTATTTTTTTCTCATATTTTTGTAGATGTTCAATTTGTCTTGATGAAAATAATCGAGAAGGATAAAAATTTGATCAAATAATAAAGAATCACTAAAACTGAAAAAAAAAAACATAAATATGATTTATGAGTTTATTTTGACTTATTTTTGTTTTATTAAAACTTTTTTCATCTTTTGATTAATTTTTTTGCTTGTTCGATTTGTCTCAATGAGAGAAATTGGAAAAGTAAGCAATTGTGATCAAAAGATGAAAAAAAATCACTAAGGATGAAAATAAACAAAATAAAATAGTAAATAACTAAATATCCCAAACGGAACCAACATTTGTTAGTGATTTGACCTAATAGCTTCAAATTAGTTTGTTTAGGGTCTAAATAGATTCAATCGATAAATTAGAGACCAAATAACATATTTTGAATAGTTATGGTGATAAGTTTGTTAAAAACCCGTTTTTAGGTACTATAGTGTCCCGTTTGATCGGTATTTTGTTTGTTGTAGTATAGAACCTGAGATTGATGACGAAGAAGACGCTTCTGATGATTCATCAGCGCCACTTGGGTTAGAGTTGAAGCCAGTTGATGCGGACCATTTGTATCCTTTTATAGCTTTAGTTTATTTGGCTGCTGAGAAAATGCAGGAAAATTACAGAAATTAAGATAATTTAACTGATGACTGTGCTTGATCCATCTATTTGGTATAGTTGTGGCCAGCTATTTGCTTTTCCTTTACCTTTACCTTTACCCTTTTTGGAATTGCTGTCTTTATACCGACCTCCATAGTTTCTAGATTAGAAATGCAATTTTGTGAATTCTTTCTGTAGTGTTGTAAATGAATTATTGAATTGAGTTCAAGTAAAATTTTTTGGGTAGAGGATTGATGGGGATTGCATGTTTAATTGCTTTCATAGAGTGCTATTTGTCACATTGCGGGGATCCTATGTTCTTCCTAACATTTGTTAGATGGGAGGATTCATTGAGCTTAAAGGATCTTGGACTTTCAGATGCTTGTCTTGCCACTATAGCCTCTGAAGGTGAGTAGATGATGTTTACCATGGCCATAGCTTTTGAGGTATGAACTCCTTGATTAATTTTCTTGCCTCATTTCTCTCTCTCGTCATGCAGCCAATAGCAAGGTTGATAGTCCTGATATATCTGTGCCAGAGCAAATGAAGTAAGTCTCAGATTTTCCCCCTCATATGAACCTTCAGTTCTAAAATCTCATTTCAATTTTGCTTTGAATTTATAGCCCTTGTGATGAAAAACAATATGGGATGAAGGGACAGTATGGGTCTACCTCGAAGTTTTTGGAAGTGATTGGAGGTATAATATTGGCGGATTGTGGTGGTTCATGTCGCCCTAATTGCCGTGTTTAACACGTCCTTTGTGCCAGTAATGTCAAAAGCTAATTGTAACTTATGTTGTTATTCACCACGAAACCAGATGAGGTGGAGAATGACATGAAATCAGTTGGAATGCCCCAATCTGTAATAAAAATATCAAAAGATGATTACGAAAGTCTTCCTTCATATATGAAGACGCTAGCATCATGGGAGGTAAGTTATCATTTTTTGTTCCTTGCAATATATCAGTTTCCCAGGTTACTTCTGCTTATCTCCTTAATGGATGTTTGTAGATTTTCTTGTTTAGAATTACAAACTTATTTTTCAAACTCAGGATGTAGAATGTTAGGGATATCAATTTAGCTACTTGGCACACAATGTCAAGATCTGGAATACCTATTTAATCTAAAATGGGATCATACCGTTAGGATGTAGGGTACAGTTTCAGTTAAGAGCTTTGAAAGTAATAAATGTAGAATGATCTACTTTTATCCTGGTCAAAGTTTGTGATTTGTGAAGATATTGAAACCCACATGACCGTTAGAAAGTATCCACTGATATATTATGAATGTTTATATAGATTGGAAGCATACTTTTTTGGTAAAGTTCTGTCTACCAGAACTTTGATAGAAATAAATATTAATTTGATGACTGGTTTTAGAACTGAAACATGGTTGTGTCAGCTGCCCCCTTTGAGGCATTTTTAGAACAAAATGTTGCCCCTTTTTCCATTGATATATTGCAAATGTTTACATCCTCCCCACCCTATAGAAAGGAACTTAGCATTTTTACATTCGTTCCATGGACCCCATCTTTATTCCTTATTCTTCTTGTGATTTATCACATGGAACCCTTCCAACACTACACAATGGCAGGTTGGCTTCAGGTAAGGGCTCTATGGAGCCCTTTTTTTTCTCTTTGATTATCTGGATTCTGTTGTGGATGTAACTTCCAGAGCATCACTTTGCAGGATATGCTTGCAGCTGTTGAGAAGATGAACTCAATCCTAAGTCAAAAGCAAATAACAAAGGGAGGCAACTTCTTCCACCAAGAAGAACTCGCATCACCGGGATTAGGTTTGTATATAAACATTTCTGCAGGGTTATCTAAATTTCATTCATTCATATTGGGAAATTACATTGTTCAAATTTCATTCATTTGTATTAGGAAATTGCAGCACCAGCACACACTTGTGTAATTTTTCTTTCGCTTTCTTTTTCTCCTGTTTCTGTTGAGTTGGAATGCCTATTTTTGCCATGAACGCCATACCCGTTCCTTCCAAGTGGCTATGCTCTGTCCTAACTTGCAAAAAGTCCTAAAAAGCTAAGAACCAGCAGTGTGGAGTTTCTCCAAGCAATTTTCACCATTGTTGGAATGATTCTCATCTATTGGTCAACTGGCATGGTACTTGCACTGAAGCAGCAGGAGGATGGTTGATCTGCACGTGGTTTTTACAATATAAAATTTCAATTATAGGCCTCCTTTGTCTCCAATTTAAAGCCGGATCTTTAAACTTACCAAAAATGAATTGTCAAATCACAACATTTTTCTCTCTACACGGTGACTTAAATCAATATTTTACCAAACAAACTTTTTGCTTATTCGGCTTAAAGTCAAAAAAATAAATATCAAAAGAAGATGTTGATTACATATGTTGGTTAAAACTTGTAAGGGATGAGGGTTTGAGTAGAGAAGAAAAACTAGTCTTACATATTTGTAAGTTCCGAGACTCTATGAGATGGAAAAGATTGGCATAACTCAGTGAGAGCTAATATGCTATGCTGCTGGATTTTCATTGCAGGGCCCAAAGGGAGGTCTTATCTACTGCTGCTGTTACGCATGAATCATTTAGTGGTTGAGACTATTGACGGGCTGATTTCCTATCGGGTACTGTAGACGAGGCGCAAATCCAACATGCTAAAAGTAGATTGCACCCTTAAAAACATGAGTGGGTATAGAGAGAAATTAGAACAGTCTTCATTCTTTTACTTGATAGAATGAAGCTTGCATATCAATTCCACCTGCAAAAACTTTTGCTCCCGTTTGGATGTATAGTTTAATGCCAACATATTTTAGGGTGATTCAATAGTGTAGTGACTTCCTAAGCCATGTTTAGATATTCTTCTTAAATCAATTTGTTAGTATAATAATGTGTATTTTTACTATTTAATTTTGTATGTTCTCTCTTTAACTTTTATATTTTGTGTTTGTATGCATTTGAAAAATTAAGGACGAGAATTAAAAGTGACTAGTAAGGGCCAACTTAAAAGTTAGATGCCTTAATATCTTTCCCATCTCGTACTTTAGTTGTCAGTTTATTTTTATTTTTATTTTTTATTTTTTTTATTTTTATATATGGTAGCAATGGACTATTGGTTTTGCTTCTTTTTTGTGTTTTTCTTAATTTTTTTCCTCAAAAACCAAATAATGATTCTGTATTTCAAGATTCTTTTTTCGTCACTGAGAATTATATGATAAAAACAATAAAAAAAAATGGTTTTCAGGCTGTTCACTTCTCTGAATAAATCATGCAAGTATGCATGATTAAGCTCCACCTTTTAATCTTGCTGTAATTGTCTTGAAATAGCTTCTCATTCTCAAAGCACCACCAAAAAATATATATGTACACACTTACACATAAATTGAGTCATCTACTGAAAGCTAACTTAGCTAATTCCAATATGCACAAATAATCACACAGAGTATATGAGAAGACTAAACATTATATTGCATGTAATGTAACTTGCATCCACAAAGTCCAAAATTAGGATTCAACATTACTATAGTTTTGGTTTAAAACATGGATAATGACGCCTTCGTATGTCTACAGATTGGAAATTAAATCACCTTAGCTTCCAAAAATGAAGGTAGAACCATCATCGAAACAAAAACCCCTCCATAAGACCAAGAATTGAAGCCAACACAAAACGGGCACAAACAACCTGTCGACATGCTGAGATATAGAAAAAATAGAATCTATCTCATTGCATACGATTGTACTGACGACTCAAAACACCAAGAGTGACTGTTCCATGAGAATGTAATAAACCACAGAGGATCACTGCAAACATTTAAAGCAAATCAGCATTTTTTAGAGCAGTCTCAAAATCCTCATTACTATAGGATGGAACCAGCACACAGAAATAGCAAGGAGACAATTAGATATTTTTTGGTTGTATGCATCTTGAGAAGGTAATGTTTACATTGTAATCTCCAATCCAAAAAACTAAAATCCACTATAATTTTTCCCGCCTACTTTTTTGGGTGGAACAAACACAGTTACCAGAAGAAACAAAATTGTGTGGGCAAGGGAGATATATTCAGTATTACCTCAGATACTTCCATGTTGAAGTGTCTCTCAATCTTGGTCATGATCATATAGTCTCTATTATCGCACAGCAAATTGAACACAACTTCTGTAGGAATAGGAAAAACAAACGACAACTACCCAAAAGGTGGGGTGCAAGCTCAAACTATGACAGAAACAATAGAAACAAACATAGTCAGTGTTTCTTTAGAAACATGTCAGTGCAAGAGCGATTGCATGTGACCACTTGTGTTGCCCAAGTTCTGTGTTATATATTGTTGAACATAGTGCACAGGGTTCGATCTTACAATAGGGTCTAGGGTAGTAAGATGACAGCCTTCTCCTCACTTCTTGTGGAGAGAGGTCGATTCTTGTGACTCAACTCCATGCCACAGAGAGGATAGCACTGCTAACAAAAAAAAATAATCTTATTATTTGCATGTTATTATGTCTAATCAACCTTAATGATGGAATACAATATATATATATAAAAAAATCCTAATGATGATAATAATACCACACTACCTTTTAGCAACATATAAAATACCAAAAAAATAACATCTCTCACCTCCCCTCAAACTCATGATACGAGCCCGGTGAAGGGATGGCAATTCGCCCTGCCCCCGCCCCGTTAAGGGCGGATTCCCAGGTTTTTTCGGGTTAGGGTCGAATTTGGGAAAAAATTTAAAAACCCGTTTGGAGATGGGGTGGAATCGGTTTTTACAGTCCCCGCCCCGAACCCGTCCTTGAAATATACATATATATCCCTATTATTCTTAACAGTTTTGAAAATACCGTGTATATATAAATTGTTAAAACAAATTAGGGTTCAGCCATTCAACTAATTATCCATTCAACTCTCTCTCAACACTTAGTCTTCTCTATCTAGAACCTTCACTCCTTTAGTCCATTCCAATATTCCATCCTTGAACCTTGAAGCGGCATTAACGATTGACATAGTGGCACGGCTTGTTGAATGGACCAGTTTCTAAGTTCTTCCTCTTTCATCGTGATATATTGATCTTCAGTTCTTCAGTTTTTCCTCTTTCATCGACATAGTGTTCTTCCCAAATCGGTGCTAACGGTTGACACAATGATTGCTCGATTTCTCTGATCGGTGTTCTTCTCCTTCTCTTCCGACGCCGATTTGTCAATTTGGACAACTGAACTACAGAAGAGGTGAAGAACACTGTGTTTGGTAGTATTTCTATTTACATTTTATTTTTATTAAAAAGTTGAGTTTATACTTGTAGATTGAACTATTTGGTATTCGGTGTTTGGTCGACTGAAATACCGTATATATTTCTAAAATGTTTATTATTTTGACTTGTTTTGCATGTTATAATATGAGGTTCATTGTTTGCAGATATGAAATTTGTTTCTTCTGATTGTTCATTTTTTTTGGTTATAATAGTGGAAAATATCCATGCAAGAAGGTAACTCTATATCGATAAATGTCGATGTTATTCAACCATCAATACTTGTTGACGACTTTCAAGTACAAACACTGGTTGAAAAAAATTCTCCCCTCTCGGGTGATATTGGTGATGATGATGAATGCGACTCTGGTTTAGGAAAAAGAAAATTAAGAAGTGTTGTGTGAGATCATTTTTTGAAAAAAAAAATCAATGGACAAGATAAGGCAATGTGTAGTTATTGTAAAACTGAGTTAGGGGTGCATCTATAAATGGGACAAAGCACTTACATGATCATTTCAAAATATGTCATAGAAGAAAAGTGGTTGATATGAGGAAAAAGGTCATAACATCAAATTTTATAAAAGGAGAGGGAAAAATAAGAATTGGAAATTATACTTTTGACGAAGATTTTGCTAGGAGAGAGCTATCTCACATGATAATCTTGCATGAATATTCTCTTTTCGTAGTGGATCATGTTGGTTTTAGAAGATTTATGAAAACCCTTCAATCGTTGTTTAAAATGGTTTCTTGTAATACTATTAAGAGTGATGTTTTGAAAGTATATGATCTTGAGAGGGAGATGACAATGAAGGTGCTTGAGAAAAATCAAAATAGAGTTGCATTCACAACTAATATGTAGACATCGAGCAATCAAAATAGAGGATTCATGGTTATCATGGCCCACTTCATTGATGATGCTTGGAAGTTGTAAAATCGCATTCTAAGGTCATTTTCCTTTTAAACTTTTGTATAAGCATCAATCTATGATTTATTTATCTTTTATTCCATTTTATTAATTATTACTTGTAATTTTTTTGTTTAGGTTTGTTTATGTGCCATGTCTACACACGTCAGAAGTGTTGTGTGATTTGTTGATAGAGACTTTTTTTAGATTGGAATGTTGATAGGAAACTTTCAACTCTCACGGTAGATAACTATTCAAGTATTGATGCAATGATTCCACTTTTGTTAGAGAAGTGGTATCTTAATTCTCTTTTGCTAGGTAAGAGATTATTTCATATGCGTTGTGCTGCTCGCATTCTTAACTTGATTATGAAAGATGGATTAGAGTTGATCAAAAGAGGAGTTGAGAAAATAGGAGAAAGTGTGGTCTATTAGACAGCAACACCAAAAAGATAGGAGAAACTTGAAAAAGCAATCTGCCAATTGTGCATTTCAAGTTCTAAGAAATTAATTCTTGATTGTGCAATATGGTGGAATTCTACTTTTTTTATGCTTTAGACTGCTTTAGAATATAATGACGTTTTTCCTCGGTTAAAACTATGTGAGCTGCACTATAAAACGTTGTCAGTTGACAGTGATTGGGAGTTTGCTAAAGAAGTATGTGGGAGGTTAAAAATCTTTTATAATACTATTGAGGTGTTTAGTGTGACTATATTTTCCACTTAAATTTGTTTTTCCTAAAGTTGTGTGAAATTAAAATTGTTTTATCTCAGTTGGTGGAGCGTCCAATTGAAGTGGTCAAGAATATGGCATCAAGAATGAAAGAGAAATATGACAAATATTGGTCAATTATTCACGGCATTCTAGGAGTTGCAATAGTGTTGGATCCACGATACAAGATGGCTCTGATTGAATATTATTATACAAAAATCTATAAGGATGCATATATATATATATATTTTTTTTTTGAGATTGAGAGAATTCGACAATATTATTTTGAATTGTTTACAAAATATCAAATTCGACTTGGTAAGGGTGGTGGTGAATTTTCACACTTCAAACTTGGGCTTGTGGGGGTGTAGATGGTTTATTTGACTATGATTTGTTTGTTTCTAGTAAAAAGAAGTTTAAAACTATGAATGTCAAATCAGAGTTATATCATTATTTTGAGGAGAATGTCTTACCAAGAAGTCTTGATTTTCATATTTTAGAATGTTCAAAGTCGAGTGGGCTGCTTAAGTATCCAACTTTGCATCTATAACTAGAGATGCGTTAGTTATTCTCGTGTCCACAATTGCCTCAGAATTGGCGTTTAACACTAGTGGTCAGGTGATGACTTCACATCGTAGTAGGTTTCGTCCTAAGACTTTAGAGGCACTGTTACAACTCCTAGCAGTGGCGTTTAGCACGAAACCTACTGCGATGTGGAGTCACCACCTGACCACTAATGCTAAACGCCAATTTTGAGGCAATTATAGACACATGAATAGCTAACACATCTCTAGCCGTAGCTGCAAAGTTGGATACTTAAGCAGTTCACTTGACTCTCACCATCCTAAAATATCAAAACCAAAACTTCGTGGTAAGACATTCTTCTCCAAATAATGATATAACTCTGATTTGACATTCATAGTTTTAAATTTCTTTTTGCTAGAAACAATCAAATCATAGTCAGATAAATCCTCTACACCCTCACAAGCCCAAGTTTGAAGTGTCTCAAAATTCACCACCACCATTACCAAGTTGAATTTGATATTTTGTAAGCAATTCAAAATAATATTGCCGAATTCTCTCAATCTCAGAAAAAGACTCATCCGTGTAGATTTTTGTGTAATAATATTTATTCAGAGTCATCTTGTATCATGGATCCAGCACTGCTGCAACTCCTAGAATGTCGCGAATAACTGACCAATACTTGTCATATTTCTCTTTTATTTTTGGTGCCATATTCTTGACCACTTCAATTGGAGACTCCTCCAACTGAGATAAAGCAATTTTAACCTCACGCAATTTTGGGAAAAATAAATTTGAAGTGGAAGATTTAGTCCCACTAAACACCTCAGTAGCATTATAGAAAATTTTCGACTTCCCACATACTTCTTTAGCAAACTCCCAATTACTGTCAGTTGACAAAGTTTTATAGTGCAGCTCATGGAGTCTTAACTGAGAAAAAACATCCTTATAGTTCCACCGTGTTGCACAATCTTAGAACTCGAAATACGCAATTGGTGGATTGTTTTTTCAATTTTCTCCTTTCTTTTTGGTGTTGCTGTCCAATAGACCACACTTTCTCTAATTTTCTCAACTCCTTCTTTAATCAACTCTAATCCATCTTTCACAATCAAGTTAAGAATGCAAGCGGCACAACGCATATGAAATAATCTCCTACCTAGGAAAAGAGAATTAAGATCCCACTTCTCTAACAAGATTGGAATCATTGCATCATTACTTGAATAGTTATCTACCGTGAGATTTAAAAGTTTCCCATCCACATTCCAATCTAAAAAAAAGTTTCCATCAACACATCACACAACACTTGTGACGTATGTAGACATGGCACATAAACAAATAAATTATAAGTAATAATTAATAAAATGAAATAAAGGATAAATAAATCATAGATTGATGCTTATACAAAAGTTTAAAAGGAAAATGACCTTAGAATGCGACTTTGCAACTTCCAAGCTTCATCAATGAAGTGGGCCGTGATAACCATGAATCCTTTATTTTGATTGCTCGATGTCTACGTATCAGTTGTGAATGTAACTCTACTTTGATTTTTTTCAAGCATCTTTATTGTCTTCTCCCTCTCAAGATCATATTCATTCAAAACATCACTCTTAATAGTATTATGAGAAACCATTTTAAACAATGATTGAAGGGGTTGCACAAATCTCCTGAAACCAACATGATCCACTACGGAAAGAGGATGTTCATGCAAGATTATAATGTGGGATAGCTCTCTCCTAGCAAAATCTTGGTCAAAAGAATAATTTTCAATTTTTGTTCCCCCCCCCCCTCTTTTCATAAAATTTGATGTTATGACTTTTTTCCTCATATCAACCACTTTTCTCCAAGGATATATTTTGAAATGATCATGTAAGTGCTTTGTCCCATTTATAGATGCACATCCTAACTCCTTTTTACAATAACTACATATTGCCTTATCTTGTCAGTTGGTTTTTTCTTCAAAAAATGATCCCACACAACACTTCTTAATTTTCTTTTTTTCCAAACTAGAGTCGCATTAATCATCATCACCAATATCACCCGAGAGTGGAGGATTTTTTTCAATAGGTGTTTGTACTTGAGAGTTGTCAACATGTATTGATGGATAAATAACATCAACATTTGTCGACGTAGAGGTACCTTCTTGTATGGATATTTTTCCACTATTATAACAAAAAAAAATGAACAACAATCAGAAGAAACAAATTTCATATCTGTAAACAATGAACCTCATCTTATAACATGCAAAACAAGTCAAAACAATGAACATTTTAAAAATATATATGGTATTTCAATCGATCAAATACCAAATTGTTCAGTCTACAAGTATAAACTCAACTTTTTAATAAAAATAAAATGTATATAGAAACATTACCAAACACATTGTTCTTCAATTCTTCTGTAGTTCAGTAGACCAAATCGACAAATCAGCGTGGGAAGGAGGATAAACACCGATCAGAGAAATCAAGCAATCACTGTGTCAGTCGTCAGCACCGATTTGGGAAGACCACTGTGTCGATGAGAGAGGAAGAAGTGATGATCAGTAGATCATGGTGAAAGAGGAAGAACTTAGAAATTGATTCATTCAATAAGCAATGTCATTGTGTCAGCCATTGGCGCCGCTTCAAGGTTCAAGGATGGAATATTAGAATGGATTGAAGGAGTGAAAGTTCTAAATAGAGAAGACTAAGTGTTGAGAGAGAGGTGAATGGCTAATTAGCTAAACGACTGAACCCTAATTTGTTTTAACAATTTATATATACTTGGTATTTTCGAGTTTTAATAATAATAGGGAAATGTATGTATATATGTATATTTTGGGGATAGGTTCGGGGCAGGAGTGGGGCAAAGACTGTAAAAACTTAGTCCACCCCGTCTCCAAACGGGTTTTTAAATTTTTTCCCCAAATTCAACTCTAACCTAAAAAAAGGCGGGAACCCGCCCCAAATAGGGCGGGGGCAGGGCGAATTGCCATCCTTGCTCTGGGTTTGTATCGTGAGTTTGGGGGGAGGGGTGTGAGATGTTATTTTTTGGTATTTTATATGTAGGTAAAAGGTAATGTGGTATTATTATCATTATTAGGATTTTTCTCTTTTTTATATATATTATATTCCATCATTAAGGTTGATTAGACAGAAAATATGTAATAATAAGATTATTTTTTTTGTTAATAGTGCTATCCTTTCTGTGGCATGGAGTTGAGTCACAAGAATCAACCTCTCTCCACAAAAAGTGGGGAGAAGGCTGGTTAGCTTACTATCCTAGACCCTATTGTAAGCTCGAGCCCTGTGCACCGTGTTCAAAAATGTATAACACAAAACTTGGGCAACACACATGGTCACATGCAATCGCTCTTGCACTAGTATGTTTATAAAGAAACACTGACTATGTTTGTTTCTGTCATAGTTTGAGCTTGCTTCCCACCTTTTGGGTAGTTGTAATTTGTTTTTCTTATTCCTACATAAGTCGTGTTCAATTTGTTGTGTGATGATATAGACGATATGATCATGACCGAGATTGAGAGACACTTCAACATGGAAGTAGCTGAGGTAATGTTGAATATATCTCCCTTGCTCACACAATTTTCTTTCTTCTGGTAACTGTGCTTATTCTACCCAAAAAAGTGGCTGGGAAAATTTATAGTGGATTTTATCTTTTTGGATTGGAGATTACAATGTAAACATTGCCTTCTCAAGATGCATACAATTGAGAAATATCTAATTGTCTCCTTGCTATTTCCCTGTGTGCAGGTTCCAACTCGCAGCAGTAATGAAGATTTTGAGCCTGTTCTCAGAAAAGTTGGTTTGCTTTAAATGTTTGTGGTGATTGTCTATGGTTTATTACATTCTCATGGAACAATCACTTTTGGTGTTTTGAGTCGTTAGTGCAGTTGTATACAATGATATAAATTATATTTTTCTTGTATCTCAGCACTTGATATGTTGTTCGTGCTTGTTTTGTGTTGGCTTCAATTCTTGATCTTGTGGAGGGGTTTTTGTTTCGAGGATGGTTCTACCTTTGTTTTTGGAAGTTAAGGTGATTTAATATCCAATATGTAGATATACGGAGGTGTCAGGATCTTTCTTTGGGCTTTATGGATGTAAGTTACATTACATGCAAGATGATGCTCGTCTTCTCATATACCATGTGTGATTATTTGTGCATATCGGAATGAGCTAAGTTATCTTTCGGAAGATGACTCAATTTATATATATATAATATTTCTTGTGGTGCATTGAGAATGAGAAACTATTCCAAGATAATTACACTAAGATTGAAAGGTAGAGCTTAATCATGCAAACTTGCATGATTTATTTAGAGAAGTGAATAGTCGAAAAATTGATTTTTATTAATGATGAAAAAAGAATCTAAAGGGAAAAGGGATTGCATAATAGGAATGGCTAATTATCTAAAGTGAAGGTTCTAGATAGATAAGATTAAATGTTGAGAGAGAGTTGAATGGATAATTAGATGAGCAGATGAACCCTAATTTGTTTCAGCAATTTATATATACACGGTATTTTTGAAATTTTTAAGAAAAATAAGGGTATATATGTATATTTTGGGGACTTCGAGGTGGGGAGTAGGGTGGGAGGGGGGCAGGGACTGTAAACCATGTCCCAGAATGGGTTTTAGATTTTTTTCCCAAATCGAACCCTAACTAGGAAAAAAAAGGGCGGGAACCCACCCCTAACGGGGTGGGGGCGGGGAAGGGCGAATTGCCATCCTTCGGGGCAAGGGCCTCAAAAGCCACTGGAGCAAATGGAGCAAGATTAGAGCTGGTGAATATAGGCAGAGGAGCAACTGGACAACGAGGGAGAGGAAGACTAAAATGGTTGGGAGGGAGGTGGAAGATTAGGGACTTCAACGATAGAAGTAAATGCCTCATAGGGCACATTGATGGGAAAAGGATTAATATGAGCAAAGTTGTCTTTAGAAACAGGAGCATACTTGGAAAAAAGATTAAAATAGGCAAGATGCTTAATAAAGACAACATGACGCGAGACATAGAGACGTTGGGAGACAGGATCATAACACCAATATTCTTTATGGTGGAGGCCATAACCTAAGAAGACATAGAGAATAGAGCGAGCACTAAATTTGGTTCGTTTAGGGAGAAGAACGAAGCAAACGGAACCAAATACAGGCATTAAAGAGTAATTGGAAGTGTGTCTGAAAAACTTCTCATAAGGAGATAACTCGAAAAGGAGAGGAGATGGCATTCGATTGAGAAGATGATACGCAGCTGTAAGAGTGGCTTCTCCCTTGAATATGCCGAGAATATGTCGATGTTTTCTCTCAACGTGACCATTTTAAGCCGGAGTATCCGAATATGAGGACTGGTGAATAGTGCCAAAGGAGGCCAAAAAGTCTTTAAATTCAATTAGAAAATATACCCCACCCGAATCTAAACGAAAAATCTTTATAGTGGTAGAAAATTGTGTACGAACCATAGGATGAAAATCATGATAAACACGAAAGAAATTAGATTTGTGACACATACGGTACACCCAGCAGAACCGACTACAGTTGTCAATAAAAAAAACATAATAAGCAGAACTACCCTTGGTAGCAAGAGGAGAAGGGCCCCGAACATCAGTATGGGCAATCGAGAAAGAAGAGGTAGAATTAAATGCACTTTTATTAAAAGGTAAAGCTAATATTTTTACAAATTTACAACCACTGCACTCAGAATTATCGCTAACAAACAGTTTTTCTAAACTACTAAATTGTACTAAAAGTTTTAAACGATCACTTGACAAATTACCTAAGCAAGAATGCCAAAGGTAAAATGGGAAAGAATGTTGATCTAAAGAAAAGGAAGACATTGCAGTGTTGGATACCATGTTAATATGCAAACTCTCCAGAATGTAAAGATCAATAGCTCTACGCTCAATCCCAACATATTTCTGTGACTTCCGCTCTTAAACAGCACAACCTGTGAAAGGAAAAAAAAACCAAAACCAGAATAAAAAAGGTGGCTAATAGACATTAGATTAATAGACAACTGTGGAATATAAAAAAATATCAGGAATGGACAAAGTGGACGAGAGAGAGGGGGCAACGGAGCCAATAGAAACAACATTTATAAGGGAGCCGTCGGCAGTGGAACAATGATAGGAGACGAAGGGAAAACACAATTGCAAAGACAAGAGATATTCGACATCATATGATGGGAAGAGCAAGAATTAAATATCCAAGTTGATGGTGAAATACCTGAAAAGTAAGAATTATAAGAACCTGAATGAGAAGTGGTCAGAGAAGCATGTGGCTGATTCCTGAGGGAGGAAAGCATAGCTTAAAATTGACAAAAGTGATCAAATAGAGCCTGGGATGGAGGGGAAGTAGAACTAGTGGATACAGATGTGGCAAGTGCAATAGGGGTGCGATAACTCAGAGCAGAGGTACGCGAAGATGCAGGAGAGAAAGAATTGCTCTTTTGTGTTAACTTAGAGTATGCAGACTTTCAATAGCCCTTCTGATGACAGAAGCTACACTCATCCATGGCAACATGTGATTTTGGGTTTCTCGTGGCCTGGGGTAGATGAGGAGAGGGAGCAGTAGTAATAGGCAGGAAGTAATACTGCCTGTTAGGACGGGTTGGCAAAGACTAATTGAGAGGGAAGGGCCATCTGAGCAACCTTGAACCGTGTCTCTTCTTCAATACGCTAGCAAACAGCCACGTCAACAGAGGGTGATGGGAAACGATGAAGAATGTTACCACAAAGTGTCTCAAACTAATCACGGAGTCCTATAAGAAACGGTACTAACCTATGGTTTTTGCGATACTAAATATAACTATTGAGGAGCTGCAAGTCTGAGGGATCTATAAGTGCCAATTTATCCTAATAAGTTGTCATCTCATTGTAGAATTCTTGAATGAATTTGTCATCGTGCTTGGCACTTCGAATAGTCAATTCTAATTTAAAGTGTTTGGCAAAATTGGATGTAAGATAAATATTTTGGAGATAATTCCACACTTTTTTGGCGGTCGTATATTTGGAAAAATTCATGCCAATACTTGGCTCCATAGAGTTATGTAGCTAAGGACGGACTTGTGCATTCTCCATCTCCCAAACGGCAACAGATGAATCATATCCTTCAGCCTTAGAGTTTGTATGTTGGATAGTTGAGCTAGTTACATATCTCCATTGACCATTTTCAAGAAGAAAGTTTTTCATAACATTTTACCAATACGAGTAGTTGGATCCATTTAGCCGAATGCTAATAGCTTGTAATTTGTCTTTGACATGTCGAGGGAGATAACAAAGAAAATAGTGGAGAAAAGATGAACATATAAGATTCAAAACAACCAGACTCTCCTAAGCAAAATGAACTTCGTCTCAACAAAGGACCAGATCTGACAAAAGGGAACTTTGATGGCCACAGGGCTTCGCTGGTGATTTGCAATGGTCGCCGGACCTAGGAGAAGGATCGGCAAGGGTCGACGAGGTTGCTAAAGCAGGGAAGAGGGCAGTCGCTGGACCTAGGAAAAGGAAAAAGCTTGTCGTGGTCGTCGAACCTCAAGGAAGGCTTGTTGGTGGTCGTTGGACCTTGGAGAAGGCTCGTCGGTGGTTATAGTGAACGTCAACTAGGGTTTGCAAAGAGGGCGGTACTAGAGAAGTCAAAGATGCCAGAGGGTTGCGATCTTGTGGTGACAAGGGTTTTGTGAAGAGAGTCGACGATGCCAGAGAAAAAGAGGTTGACGGTACTGGAGAAGAAGGAAGATAGACGGCGTCGGTGGGCTAGGGTGTTGCTTCAAGCTCTTATACCATGTTAATCAAAGAAATAATTTTATTATTGCATATTATTATGTCTAATCAATCTCAATGATGGAGTACAATATATATAAAATAGAGAAAAATCCTAACAATAGTAATAATACCACACCAATGTTATTAGAATCAGATCAGATCGGCTGGATCAACCGGGCAATTGGCCTGGTTAATGGTTTGGATTAACCTGTTAAATTGGCCAAATATAAAAATTGTTGTTTTAAAAAAAAACGACTTCAACCCTCGGTTTAACCGGTGACCCAATCGAATTGGTCAAGATTTAGTAGAACCACCCAGATTCGCAAAAGCCTTATTTTCTTAATTTAAAAATTCTAATTGGCTTACTGCTTACGGAGGGAAAAGAGGGCTCTTTTACCAAAATAAGTTAATTTTTTAACTTAATTAATGGATTAGAAATTTTTAAACTTAATTCCTGTGGAGCTGGGATTTTTGGGGTTTGGAAGACTAAAAAATAAAGGAATTCAAATAATGTTTGAAAAATATTTTAACACCTTGAAAGCCAAATATTGAAAATCTCCTTTTGTTGAAAATAGAGTCGTCACTTGATTTTTGAGAAAAACAAAAAAAAATAAAAAATAGATACAGATCTTAAAAAGCAGTTAACCATAAAAAATGGGATCGAGAGCTTAGATACGAATCAGAGAATGTGTTAGGCACCCCGTTCGCTCAACTGTAAGGCTAACCTCTACTAATCATCATTGATTTTTTAATAGAATTTTTTTTTCAAATACATGTAAATAAAGAAAGTGGAGGCAAAGAGAGAATATTCAAAATCAAATAAAGAAAATACATAACATACGTGTATAGAACACCAAAATGAAACAAATAAAAAAAAGATAAAATTCTAAATCTTACGGCATGCAATTCTAACTAAAGGATACATGAAATACTCCCGCATACAATTTCACCAAAATAAACTAATCTATCATGATTTAAATAAAAGAACAAAAATATGCTAGAAATTGCTAAAATTACCTAAACGTAAATTGCTACAATTAGATAAAATATTTTAAACACAATTTTAAAGAAACTAAAACATGCATATTGTTAAAACAAACTAGGTTAGCATTAACATGTTGAATATTTAATAATAAAAATACTAAATGTAAGATAAAAGATGCATAAAAATCCTAAAAAGAAAGTTTACTAACAAAGAAATTAAAAATAAGATTTAAAAGAAAAAAAAATAAAAGAGAAGAAAATTATACTTAAAGATGAAATCTAGCTTAAAAGAGTTTTTATATTTTTTGACTTTAACAAAATGAGAGAAAAAAAAAGTACTATGAAAAGAAAGTAAAACAAACATTTAAAGAAAAAGAAAAGAACAAAAGCACATGAAGTATTATAATAAAGCTAACAATAAAAATAAAAATAAAAATAAAATAAAATGCTAACAAATGAAACTATACTAATATTAAAAGAAAAAAAAATAAAAAAGAACATTAAATTAATGATAAAAGAAAATGAACATTAAACTAAAATTGAAAGAAAAAGAACATTAAATTAATGATAAAAGAAAATGAACATTAAACTAAAATTGAAAGAAAAAGAACATTAAAGTAATATTACAAGAAAAAAAAATTAAAATAGAATGCTATTAAAAGAAAACAAACTAAATACAACTATTTAACTTGCAAATATGAATGTAGTATTGACAACTATATCTATATAAATGTAAGTGTATTATTATAATAATTAACAACATTAACAAGTTATAATTATCAAAACATATTAGCACTATATTAATGATTCAATGAAGGTGATAATGTGCTAAAGACGAAATGAAAATAAAATAACGACTAAAAACTTTAGAAGAAATAACCTAACTACATTAAATAAGAAACTACATTGCGAATATCAAACGAAATTGACTATGAATGAAACAAAAGAATTTAAAATGAATGTTAATCCGATCACCCCAAGAGAGAGAGAGAAATGGAGTTTAGAAAGGTTCCAAATGGGTAATTCGATCCTTGGGCGATGATTCAAGCTAGGGTTTCAGAACTTCGGTATCGAGGGTTTGGCTCTCGGCACTTCGGCTGGGTTTCGGCGTCGAGGGTCGGGATTGCTCGGCGACTCGACAGAGCTTCTTTCACGAAACTTCTCTATAAAATTTTGTCCTGAAAAAGTACCATGGGTACGGTATTTATAGAATTCTTTAACCAATGAGATGCTGACACGTTTTGGAACACGTCAGGCCATTTGAAGTTGGTGGTCGCTAGGTCATGAGTTGGTGATTGTCATGTTTGAAAAGGTTTCAAGTGCTTCTATTGGCGGTCGCGACATTGCAAGTTGGCGGTCGACATGTTGGAAGTGGCGGTCGCCACTTTGGACTAGGGTTTCCAAGAAATTCTATTGGCGATCGCCACAATGAAGATGGCGGTCGCCACAAAAAGTGAAAGTTTCCAAAGGAATCTATTGGCAATCGCCACATTGGAGTTGGTGGTTCAAAAAGATTTCATTGGTTTGAAGGTTTTGACGATTGGGTTCAAATACCAAGCTTGGATCATTTCTCGGGGAACGTACTGAGGCACCATTCCAATCGTTTTCATCATTGAATTCATCTAAGATTAGGCGGGGTCATATTAGGGTATTTACAGTTGTCCCACTTTGATATTACTTCCATAGCAACGCGTGATGTAAGTTATATCAAAGATCCAGAGACAACAACCATTTGACAGAGCCGTCAATCTTAGGCTACAAATACACAAGCCTGCATATGATGTTGGTCGTACTCGAATTTTCATCGAGCTGCCTAAACGTAGTTTCGAGGGCAAAAATGCAGGGATGCAATATGATGCGGAGGCTAACAGATGCTAATATGATGTAGACGTTGGTATGATCAAACAACTCCTAAAGATCGAGTCTAGATCTAAAGGGAGCGCAAACAAACAATTCAAAGATCGAGTCAAGATCTAAGAACTCGACTGGAAAAAATAATTAAATGGATTGAGTTAAGATTCTAGAAATTATCTTAACTGAAAAGGCTACAATGAAATGATCGGTCGAGTCAAGGCCTAACAATTCGGAATGATAACGGGATAAGAATAGCTAAAAAGTCACGTCAAGACTTTGAAACCATCCTTATTTTGGAGTGAACCACGAATTAATAGGTCGAGTTAGGACCTAAAAATTAGGGATGAAACACGGGATAAAAATAATTAAAAGCCAAGTCACGGCTTCAAATTAAATTCATTAGAATGAGGGGCCACGAATTAATTGGTCGAGTTAAGATATAAAAATTCGAGATAAAATACAGGATAAAAATAATTAAAAATCAAATTACAGCTTAAAATTAAATTTATCAGGGGAGAAAACCACGAATCAATAGGTCGAGTCAAGACCTAAAAATTTGGGACGAAACACGGGATAAAAATAATTAAAAGTCAAGTTACGGATTAAAATTAAATTTATCGGGAGAGAAAACCACGAATCAATAGGTCGAGTCAAAACCTAAAAATTCAGAACGAAACACAGGATAAAAATAATTAAACGCCAAGTCACTGCTTAAAATTTCATTTATCCATAGGGAAAAACCTTAAAAAGATAAGGATTAAATAAAAAATACAAATTACTTGTGCAAAACACACAAAAATCATTATTTTAGGAACATCCCCAATTTTAAAATTATTTCTAAAGAAAAAAAAACACAAGATTTTCTCGAAACATTTTTGGAAAACACCCAAGATTATCTTCAGAAGAACACACACAAAATAAGGAAAATTATTTTTAAGGGGAGTTATTTTTTGAAAATTATTTTTGTTAACAAAATATTTTTGAAAATAACACACGTACAAAAAGAAAATAAACTGGACACAAAAATAAAATAAGCACACACACACATTAAAACACACAATAATACATTAAAAACCCCAAACAGACATATCAAAACCCTAAACCCATGATACGACCATTGACATCCTGTTGGCCGCCGAGACAAAATTCGTCTGACATGGCGGTCGCCAGCTCAAAATCCTTACAACATGGCAATCGCAATGTGTCGCTTCACAAACATGGCGGTTGCTCACTTTGGAAGTGGCGACCGCCAACTCTGGGCGCGCATAAGGTCCTTACGCGCATGGATCAGGTCT
Organism: Heliamphora pulchella; assembly: GCA_032270985.1. NCBI lineage: Eukaryota > Viridiplantae > Streptophyta > Magnoliopsida > Ericales > Sarraceniaceae > Heliamphora > Heliamphora pulchella. Next base: position 20,578 of record JAULJZ010195070.1, on the reverse strand, counting down.
CATTCTCTCATTCCACTCTCTCTCTCTAGCTTCTAAACACTCTCGCCTCTCTAACCTTCCTCATGCTCCTTTAGCTTCTTGTGCCCTTTCCTCTTTTCTCTTTTGACATGGCGGGCCACGGACACCTTGAGAACATCGCGGGAGCCATCCGAGGCTCATCCGCGGGTGAGAGCTCCGTCATAGGTACACTCGGGGCATGACCTCCAGCCTTGCTGCCAACGGGGTTACCACCACGCAGCCCTCTGCCGCGATGGATGCCCTTGTGTTTGAGGCGGAGTGTGCCTCCCGCCGTGTCGCTGAGGAGGAGGCACGAGCAGCTACCGAGGTACAGACAGCTGCAGACGCTGCTGCTGAGGCCGGGATGGCCAATCTTCTCGATCCCAATGCTGAGGAGGGCCAGCCAGCTCCTTTCGATCCACACAAGTATGCCCCGGTCCCCCACCACCTCGTCCCGAGTGAGATGCGGCACTACGAGCCACCCACGGACTCCATTGCCGCCGATGTTCTTCTTCGGGAGCTCGACCAACACATCTCTCGCCAGCGCTCTTCGGTAGGATCCCTATCATTACTCGTTTAATATCAAAGCATGTTTTTTTGATATATCTAAACATAGATGCATGCCTAGAATCCCTCATGTGATATGATGATGGTATGATATGATGTGACGATTATGATTTATGATATGATATCTGTGATAACTTGTGCATAATGTTTGAGATTTGGACATGTAGACATGTAAAACTTAGCTTAGGGACCTATGTAAAGGAGATTAAAATAATAGGGACACTAGGGTTAGGGTTAGATGCAAACAAAAGGAAGGCGATTATTTTAGCAAAGATCATGAAAATAAAGGGCTTTATTTATTTTTTAGGAAAACATGAAAAACTAAGAGATTGATTTTTTATTTTTATTTTTGGAACTAAACGAAAAAAACTAAGGGGGAATTTTTTATTTTTGTTTCTTGGGCATGAAAAATTAGGGAGAGAATCCTAAAAATTAGAGGCAAATTTAGTTGAAAATCACAAAAAGTTAAGGGAAATTTATAGAAAATTGGAGAAAATCTTAAAAAATTAAGAAAAATTCTTTCAAAAATCCTAGAAAATTAGGGCAAATTTTTTTTTCAAAAATTCTAAAAAATTAGGGTAAAGTTTTTTCAAAAAATTTTAAAAATTAGGGCAAAAGGGGCAAGACACAAATATCAACGGGAAGAGATTTTTTTTTTTTTGATTTTTAGGAAGAATGATTAATACAAAATGATAGAGGTTTTTCTGGCGCACCAGGGCTTAGGGTTCCTAGTCTTCTACTATGACGTGCAAAAACCAAAGGATCGTCTCTCACATACGAATCTAGGATTAGAAAGATTAACCTGGCGCACGAGGGCTTAGGGTTTCTAGTCTTCTACTGAGATGTGCAAGACTTGCCTGGCGTACCAGGGCTTGGGGTTCCTAGTCTTCTACTAGGATGTGCAAGATTTTCCTAGCACACAAGGGCTTAGGGTGCCTAGTATTTTAGGGTTTGAGATATTTGCCTGGCGCACCAGGGCTTAGGGTGCCTAATCTTTAAGGCTTGAAAAATTTACCTAGCGCATCAGGACCTAGGGTGCCTAGTCTTCTAGGGTTTGGGATTCCTAGTCTTCTACTAGGAGGTGTGAGGTTTGCCTGGTGCACCAAGGCTTAGTGTGTCTCGTCTTCTAGGGCTTGAGAAAACCAAATGGTCGTCACACACACATGAACCTAGGGTTTTTATTGCTTTTAGCCATTCTCCGCATATCTCTTGCTTGGTCTGTTCTTTATGTTTTCTGCTTGTCTTCTTCTTTTCAGGCTGGTCATTACATCAGAAGCTTTGGTGGTTCTGCCTCCAGAGAGGTGTTGGAGTGGTATGATGCCCTCCCTACTCCCGGCTGGGCCATTATTGTTGCTTCCAGCTTTGCTCGGTTCATACCCTTATTGTGTAGGACTAGCAATGATCGGGTCTGGCTGACGACTCTGGCCGAGCAGTGGTGGGATACTGTCACACCCCAAACTCCGGGTGACGTGAAACACCCATAAACACCAAACATAACACACAACCTGAGAAAACACTCTCAATATAATCATATATGCATTGTATACAATCGCCAAACGACTTACATTACACGGTCCTAACACCGAAAAAACATGTTGCAACATACATGTTCAAAACGAGCAAAAAGGAAGACTACGGATCTTTCGCCTCTCCAACAACCCTGAATCAACCCGTGTGACCGGTACCTAAAAAATATTTCAAATTTCACACCGTGAGCCAAAGCTCGATAGATACTAGACAACTCATGCAATATAAGCTAAACATGCTAGAAAAACGAAGTTCTGTTTTTAGACTCACTTTCAAGCCATTAAAACAATTTTCTCATGCGAACGGGAAAGCGAGGATAAGAACCATCTTTTGACTCACTCACAGGAGTTTTGAAAATAGTTTGAAAACATTTTTATTTTATTGCCATTCACACGAGTCTTAAAAATAATTTGAAATTGGTTTTATTCATCCCATAATGCAGTTCATGCAATCCATGCAACACATGAATCCTCAGGAACACATTTCCATCCTTCAGATTCACACCCACGCGCATCTTCATGATCACATTTCCATCTTTTAGGCACTCACACAGACGTCTTTAGGATCACATTTCCATCCTTCAGGCGCTCACACACACGTCTTTAGGATCACATTTTCATCATTCTGACACTCACACACACGTCTTCTGATCACATTTCATCCTTCAGACACAATGCATAACTAAACCAGGGTTTTAATGCATAACTCCACGTACTATCACAACGTTTCTCAAACCACGTCACATGCTACACACGTGACACACACAACATTTGCAACCCATTCAACATGCACCACATGCATCCGTTCCTCATATAGCTCATATACATGCCTATAAAACATCCGAGTTTTAAAGCATAAAATTACGTTATACGTAACGATACGAAAATCATGTAATCTATCCACATAATCCGTACATAAATAAACTAGAGTTATAAATGTACATAACCAGTTATAAATGCACATAGCCACGTAACCTCACGTCATGACGTCACCCGTCAAACAACTCGACATCCACTCACATGAACGATCGACAACCCATAAAACCAAGTCTAACCCAAAGGCTAACGCTAAACCCCTCAAACCACGAGGTCACAAAACATCACATTTCCTCCAAAGGTGCCATGAGCTCAAGCACGCTCCATATCCAACCATGACGCACATAACCGTGCCCTAACAACCCACATCTAGCCATGCACGTCACCACTAAGGACGGCACCTAAACAAACTCCGGAGGCCATGACATGATCCCCGAAGCCACAACTCGACTAACCGAACCCTGAAAATAATCCAACTGTATTTCAGTTAATTAATCCCATAACTAATCAATTGAATACCGTTGAAAACCAATCGGAAGCCAAGAAACCAACCATCAAACCACCACACAAAAACAGCTCAGGTCTAGTCGACTGGACCCCCTCCAGGTGACCTAAACAACACACTAGAATCTCGCCAAAAATGCCCAAAAACCACTATCCAGTCGACTGACCCCACGGTCTAGTCGATCGAACCTCAAAAACCAAGATCCTATTGACTGACCCCACGGTCCAATCGACTGAATCGAGGCGAGACCATTTTCCAAACACTATTTCAGCCTCCAAAACCTTGATTCGACACCTTCAAACTCTCATCCAACACCATCGGACATACCCACGCCCAAGCCTCGCACCAAAACCTCAAAATAAACACCAAAAACATGATTTCATCCAATCGAAATTAAAGAAAAATGGTTTTTAAATCCAAAACCCAACTTTGAAACAAAATCAGATCTCATGCCATCTAACTCGTAAAAACACGTACGATTACACGTAGCACCATTATAAGACATGAGAGTCTAGAATCCTACCTCGATTAGTTAAAAACTCGATACCTCGAACCACGTGCAAAATCGAGTTTCGTCGTAATAAAATTCGGTCCGGATGGATGCGTAGACCACGATGCCAATAACAAGAATCGACTGTTGAATTGTCGAAAACCGAGCCCTGAACGCCCAAGAAGTTAGAAAGATGGCAGAGAGAAAATAGTAAAAACTTTGCGGAGAAGTTTTAAAAATATCTTTTGAAAATATCTAACTCCAAATACTTATAGATCTCCAATTTTTTTTTAAAAAAAATTTTGAAATTCGCACCGTAACACCCAACGGTCTCGGAAGCCAACCCCGCATGCATATCTAAGCCCGATCGTGCATCTAAAAAGCATTTAAACATGCTAAAGCAAAAATGCTAAATGCGCGTCGAAAAACGCCGAAAAAGAAAACAGGTCAGGGTCTCACAGATACCACCAACACCTTTCACTTCACCACCTTCGAGGCTATTCTGACGCCTCTGGACTTCTCACTGATTTTCGGCATCCGAGTAGGAGGAGCTCCCATTCCATTTGATCCATCCGTCGCCCGCTCTTCTGACGCAGTAATGTATTTGCTCGGATCTGTCCCTACACAAATGGACAAAGATCACGTTAGATATACATGGTTATTCGAGCGCTTTCGCCACTTCCATTGTTTCGATCCCCGCCATTTTGAGATGGTCGCCCGGGGCTTTCTGATGTATATGTTCGGTACCTCTTTGTTCTCGAACAAGGAGAACACCGTTCATTTGCATTACTTGGGCGCCCTGGCTCGTCTTGACCGGGTTGCTTAATATGACTCGGGAGGAGATGCTCTCGCCACTCTTTACGTATTCATGAGGACTCTGACACGATTTCCCCAAGAGCTCAGCGTATGGGGATATGGAGGGTCTGGGAGATATGCTTTAGTTTTCGCACATTTGTATTAATTCCTGTTCTTTCTTATTCATTATTTGCTTGCTGAGATCTTCTCCTTTTCAACTGTGAACTTGTGAGTTCCTCGGGCTTCATGTCCCAGCGAACTCCTCGGTAGATCCTTTAGTCATTCCCCGTGCAACCCGGTGGTTCTGAGGGCTAAAGGGGAAGAAGGCTGGGGGAAAGGACATTGACCGCTTCCGAGTATCATTGGACCGGATGACCCTTGACCAAGTGTTTTTACTGCTCTCTGTATCATACTGTTCGTTGAACTATCCACTGCATTGTACTGCACTGCATTATACTGTTTCTGTTCACACGGATCACTGCATACTGATTATCATACTGTACTGCATTCACTGCTTACTGTTCATTGCATTGCACTGTATTTTGAACTGCTGCAGATCCATTGAGATGTCTGGCGGGGAGTGGAGGATCGGGCTGGCGCAGATCTGATGTGCAGTCGGGACCTCAGCACGAGGCTCTATACTGTTAGAGGGTCCATTTGGTCGGGAGTATTATCTCGGGGAGCAAGTGGTCTACCAGTCGCTCGGCGTTGATCACTTCCAGATACCGATGGTCCCTCCCATACGTATGAGCCAGACCGACCTCCTAGGCTACGTCGACCTGCTCCTAGAGATGGTGGGGACCCACGCTTTGGAGTTGCTAGTGTCGAAGGAGGACTACACAGCCTGAGCTCGGGCACACTTGTTGGGACCACTAGGACCTGGCCCGGCTGCCCCTGGTGGAAGGAGGAGAGAACGGGCACCGAAGGCTGCTGATGCCGGTGCTGCTAGAGCTACTGCTGGAGTTGCTGATGGTGACGCTGCTGGAGGGATGAGGGGCCCAGAGATTTCATGGGATGTCCAGACCGTAGCACATGGCTTCCCTTTTTCTCTGTCGATTCCACTTCTGCCAGCACCGGAGTTTAGGATTGACATCGGCCAAATTTGTCTTTTACCTTTCCTTCAGTTACTTACCCTTTTACTTGTCTAGTTTTCTTGAACTGTTCTTTCTTATTCTTTGCAGATTGACCACGCTTCGTTAGACCGCACGATGCTGATGGTCACCGACTTGAGGGCACTGGTCCGACAGATGGATGCCACTATGTGAGCAGCCGACATCACTTTCTCCCCAGAGGCCATAGTGAGTATCTTACATGTTTTTTAAGCTTTTTTGCACTTTTTTTCATTATTCTGTTCAGAGTCTTACTTTTCTTTTAACATCCTCCAGTACCACCTGCTGTCATCATCCAGCCACAGGCTCCTATTCCTTTTCCTGTTCCGGTTCTAGCCCCAACTCGAGGTCGTAGATCCCGTGCCGCTTTCTCCAGAGCTCGTTCTAGATGATCCATCTTTTCTGCCAGGAGTCACTCCAGGGCCATATCTTCCTCCTTTGGAAGTGATGGTGATGATAGCGATGACGTCAAGAGGCTCTTCGAGGACGTCAGCTCGGACAAGGCCGGTTATTTCTCTCGTCGGGTCTGCCCGAGGCATGTTTGAGAGAGAGAGCTCCCCCTAGTTTACATTTACTTTGATTTTGATACATTTGATTTTTATGGGCATGCGTGCCCTAGTTTGATACATTTATAGGCCTACGTGCCCCTGTTTATTGGTTATTAGGCTTGAGGGCCCCAGTTTACATTATGCTACATTCTACCATTTTTTGATGGATTTTTGGATCTTTATGCCATTTATTGCGTTACATATTTATTTGCTGTATGATTCTCTTTTATTTGCTGCTCAAACTGTCTTGGACGTATGATACAAATGTCAAAATTTACATAGAATGCAGAAACCACAAACATACACACCCGTCATGTTTGAACATGACGGTCTCCACAATTCAACCTGGTGGTCGCCACGTCCAATCTGGCGGTCGTTTGGTCAAAGGGATGATGTCACTTGTACGGTTCCTTTCAAGTTGGCGGTCGCCCACTCCAAGGTGGTAGTTGTCATAATGACTGCACCTTTTTGTCAAATTTTTGATTTTTTGCCTTTTTTGCTGCCTTATAAATACAGCCCTGGAGGCCCTATTTTCTGTTACTCTCACTCAGATGGCTGGTCCCCTTTCTACGTATATTGAGGCATTCTCCCACATCGAACGTTTAAACTTTGCCCCTTTCGGTATCAACTTTTTGTTTTCTCTAATGGTCGTAAAGATTGACAGGCCATTATTGAAAGCTGCCGCTCAACTATGGGATCCGTAATCCCACGTCTTCTGATTTGGTCTTGAAGAGTCATGCCCCACTGTGGAAGAATTTGATGCTATCTTGGACCTAACTCTACGAAGCTCAGATGTTGTTCCCACTCTCTTCCTTTTGGCTTGGTAGCAGGTGATGCAACTATATGGCCTATTTAGGATGGAAGCTTCTCTTCTAACATCGGGTGACTGCCTTGACATTCCATGGATCATTGAGAGGTTCCGTCCTACTAGCGACCTTTCCGATCTCGACTTTCAGCCGTGACGTCGTTATTCCCTTTGTTTCTGTCTTCTTGCCCAATATCTTCTCATCCCTGCTGACGGACGAGTTAGTTGTGCATTGGTTGACATCGCGGGTCAGATGTTGATGGGGACGGACTTTGTACCCCTTCTCTTGGCTGAGACACTGTTGGGCCTAGATGCTGTTCATTGTGGTGAGACCACTACTTTTTCGACAGCCCCTTGCTTCTTCAGGTAAGCTTAAACCATTCTCTTTATCAGACTTCTGTCATACTGCAAGGCTTCTCTCTTATTAATCTAACTTTTGCTGCAGATCTGACTGATGAAGAAAGTGAATCTTGTGCAAAAATCACGTACTGATAGACATAGTGCTACAGCTTTCCTTTACTGCTCCTGCTATTAGATATGTAACACTGAGGCAGCCTGGTGACAATACCTCTCTTCCCTGACTGGCCTAGATATCACCTAGCAATGCTCCTGGTGGTGGATCCCCTTTATAACTCTGACTACCATAGATCACCCTGGTGTTCTACTGATTGCTCTGCATCAGTCTACTTTCTATTATCATCATTGGATCAAGTGGCAGTTCGGTCGTAGTCAGGTCATCCTTCACAGTATCCGAGGCCGTTTATTTTCATCTGCACTACAGACCCCATTTCTTGCATTATATCAGGATGCCTGGTTGTCTTGTTCACAGATGGAGACGTAGGAATTGTAGTGTCCCAAGCATCCTGCCGAGTACAGGACATGGCTAATGCAGGATAGGGAGAAGAAAAACAAAAAAGAAGAGAAACAGACGGCAAAAAGGAGGAAGATTTGAGGCCCCCCACTTTATTTTAAAATTTCACAGCTTTCCTTTTTATTTTATTTGTAGTGTTTGGGACTTGCGCGCCATCCCTTTTATTTTTAAGACATTGTAACCCAAAGCTAAAGTAATAAAAATCCCACATTATGTTTAAGAAGGTTTAAAATTATCCAAAGTAATTCGATTTTTGCACTTAAATGACTTTATTATCAAAATTAAAAAATAAACTTGCTTTGATTTTACTCAGACTCAAAGATGGTTAAAAATAAAGAATGTGGCTGGACTTCGGATGAGAAGTTGCCTACGTATCCCAAAAAAATGAAATCAGGCCTTAACGTAGTTCAGGCTCAATTTACTCTCGGGTATTGACACTCTCCTTTTGTAATGTTCTAACTTTTGACAAGGTCGCCCTTTTAGGTTTTCGACCTTGCAGGCTGCTCTAACTTTTGCCTGAATCGCCCTTGTCGATTTTTTCAACTCAGCGAGCTTTTATTTTATCTTTATTTTTACCTTAAGGATAGTACTTTTTGAGTTGATCGAGGTTGACTGGAGTTGATAAAACATTGCCATCCAGATCCATAATAATGACTGTACCACTGCTCATGATGGTTTTGATTAGAAACGGCCCAGACCAGTTTGGCTTGAACTTACCTCTTGGGTCGAAGATGGGAGCTCTAATTTCCTTAAGAACCAAATCTCCCTCTCTGAGATCCTGGGTCTTGACCTTCTTGTTAAATGCTCGAGCTATCCTCATTTGGTATCCTTGTTCATAAAACAGAGCCTACAGCCTTTTTTCATCAAATAGGAGCAACTCTTCAATTCGGTTCGTCTTCCATTTTGATTATGAAATACCAGCCTCGGCCACTACCCTTAGCGAAGGAATTTCTGCCTCAATGGGAAGCGCGGCTTCCATCCCGTACACTAAAGAGTATGAAGTAGCTCCCGTTGAAATTCTGATTGACGTCCTATATCCCCAAAGTGTAAATAGTAGATGTTCGGGCCAATCCTTATGTGAGTTGATCGTCTTTTGTAGGATCTTCTTGATGTTTTTGTTTGTTGTCTCGACTGTCCCGTTGGTCTACAACCGATATGGTGAGGACTTGTGAGTCACTATTCGGTATTTTTCGAAAAGATCCAAGACCTCTCATTGAAAATGCGAGCCATTACCCGAGATAACCTCATGGGGGACCCCGTACCTACAAATGATGTTCTACTTGATAAACTTAGTAACATGAGAGGCTTTTAATACTGAGTAGGAGGCTGCTTCCACCAACTTGGTAAAGTAGCCAATGGCTACTAAAATGAACTCGTGCCCGTTTGACGTCTTCGGTGTTACCCTGCTAATTGCATCAATACACCATATTGAGAACGGCCATGGTGACGTCAGGGTATACAGTTGAGATGGGGGAACGTGCATAAGATTTGCATGAATCTGATATTTATGACACTTCTGCACGAACTGTATATAGTCTGTCTCCATTGTCATCCAAAAGTATTCTTGTCGTAGGATTTTCATGGCTAACATGTTTCCACTCATGCGTGGCCCACAGACTTCTGCGTGTATCTCTTTCATCAATTCTTGGCCTTCTTCAGTGTAGACATAGCTTATTAACCCCAGAATGCCCTCGTTTGTATAGTCTTCCACTGCAAATGACAAACTGCGCAGATATTCTTTGTATCGCCCTTTTATCTTTTTTGCTGGCAAACTTGGGATATTCTCCTTTTTCCAAGAAGTTATGAATGTGAAAATACTACGAAAGTCCATCGGTGCTCTCCTCGATTGCGACCGTCGTCTCGTATGCCGGCTTTCTTTTCTGTTCGATTACCAATGGCCTCATTCTGACCCCGGGTGGTATGTCATTCATGGATGTTAGGGTGGCCAGCTTGTCGGCGATCTTGTTCTACAGTCTTCGCACATGGGTAAAGATTACTGATTCAAAATATGGTATCCGCTTCTCCAGTTCTTGATGGTAGAGAATTAGGGTTAAGTCCCTGACTTTTCATTCTCTTCTTGCTTGTGAAACTACCAATGTCGATTCTCCGATGACTTTCAGCTTCCTTGCCCCTAATTCTAAGGCTGCCTCCAATCCAGCTAAACATGCTTCATACTCAGCCTGATTATTGGTAACTTCAAAATTGAGCTTCAAAGATAAGGGGGCGTGCGATTCATCTGGAGTGATAAGAAGGACTCCTATTCCGTAACTATATTGGTTGGATGCACCATCAAAATATAGAATCCACTTGTCATCCCCCACTTTCATCAGCTGTCCGTCAGGAAACTGGAACTCTGTGTCTTCACCCCCCTCAACTGGTTGTTCGGTTAGGAACTTTGCCACTGCTCTACCCCTGACTGACTTTCGAGTGCCATATTTAAGATCAAACTATGATAATAATAATAATAACCATCGAGCCAACCATCATGTCAGTGCCAGCTTTTCAAATAGGTACTTCAACGGGTCCATCCAGGATATGATATTCACCGTGAATGATAGCATGTAATGCATCAGTTTTTGAGAAGCCCAAATATATGCCCAGCATGTCTTTTCCAGTGGTGTGTATCGTATTTTTGGTCTCGTCATTTTCTTACTCAAGTAGTAGACCACATTTTCTGTTTCGATTTCATCCTCTTGTGCCAGCATGCATCCCATAGCTGAATCAGTCACTGACAAATAGAGGATCAATGGCTTATCAGGTTCGGGAGGAGCTAGAACAGGTGTATTTTGTAGGTACTATTGTACAGCTTCAAAGGCATCTTGGCATTTCTAATCCCATTTGAAATCGACTCATTTCTTCAGCAGACGAAAGAGCGGCTCACAAGTAGTTGTCAATTTTGCGATGAATCGACTGATGAACTGCATTTTACCCAAGAAGCCGCTGACTTCTTGCTAAGTCTTCGGAGGAGGTATTTCCAAAATTGCTTTGATCTTTGAAGGATCGACTTCAATGTCCCGTTGAGTGATCATAAACTCGAGCATCTTTCCTGCGGTAACTCCAAAGGCACACTTCTATGGGTTGAGCCCGCATATTATATTTTCGAATCATTCCGAAGAACTTTCACAGTGCTATGATTTGGCCATCCCGATCCTCGGACTTGACTATCATGTCATCCACATACACTTCAACCTCCTTATATATCATATCATGCAGTAAAGTAGTGGCAGCTCTCTAATAGGTTATCCCTGCATCTTCAGGCCAAATGGCATAACATGATAACAATAAGTGCCCCAGGGTGTGGTGAATGTCGTCTTTTCTCTGTCCACGGAATTCATCAGAATCTGGTTGTACCTGGAGAAGCCATCCATGAATGATAACAAAGCATGCCCTACCATACTGTCTTCCAAAACATCAATGTGTGGCAGTGAAAAGTCATCCTTTGGGTTAGCCTTGTTGAGATCTCAAAAATCTACGTAAACTCGGATACGACCGTCCTTTTTTAACACCGACGCGATATTGGCTACCCACTTCGGATACTCAATTACCATCTGGAATCCAGCATTGATTTGTTTGGTAACTTCTTCTTTGATCTTCAGAGCTCATTCTGGCCGAAAATGTCTCAATTTTTGTTTGACCGGTTTAGCATCAGGGTACAAGGGGATGTGGTGGCGGACAATGTCAGTATCAATTCTGGGTATATCCTCGTAAGACCATGAAAATACATTCTTGAATTATTTTAACGAAGTTATTAATTGTTCACATTCAACTAAGGATAAAGAAGAACTAATTTGTACATTTTGTGAGTTAGCTTCATTATTCAGATTTATTGACAAAGTTTCTTCAATTATTGGTTGAGTGCGCAATTTTTCTTTTCTTTTTATTAAAGGTTTTATTTTTTCGGAGATATTCTCGTCGAATTCAAAATCATCAGAAAGCGTATGAAATGAATCAAACAAAACAGAGTAACTAGAAATCTCGTTTATTTCATTGAATGGAAACAGGATTACAAACTCGAAAGCATAAACAGGAAGAGATGCACAAACAGACGTGCCCTCAACCATAGACTCTAACTCAGACCCAGACTCAGGACAGACAACATGCACATTATCAGACTCTAAGGTCCAGTTCTTCACTTTTTTTGCAGCCGCATCTACAATGCGTTTAGTGCACTTGGCTGGTGCGCTGAAGCTCATCATGATGCAGTCTTGATCAGTTATGTGTAGCTGATCCATTTTTTTGTTGAACAACACTCCCATCTCGACACCATCATGCTTGTCCGCCCAATCTTCCTCTTAGATCTTCTTTCCTTCCTCTTCCCCTTCCACTACTTCATCTTCTTCCATATCAGATAATTGATGGCCGAAGAAGATTTCTAGTCCTGACAACTTTTGGTTGGGTTCTTCATCGATCCATGGCTCCAGGAAGCTGCAGTACGGGAAATCTTCTCCTTCTTTAACAAAGTACCCGTTGAGCATTTTCAGTGCTTGGCCTTCCGTCCCCTTTTAGGCTTTTCCATATCTTCTTCCATTGATTTGTACCCAAGACCAAAACAGCATGAAGTTGGTAATACCTGGATAGGTTTCGAAATACCCTGCTGTTTGTGACCTAACCCTATTCTTGGGAAGTAAGACATTTGCGCATCATTGTAACCGCTCGTGGGTTGATGTAATTCTCCTCCTCCTTTAACAGAATCTGCACAGCCTGAGTTTCATCGAATTGGAACCTACTTAATGTAACATCACCCTTCCCATGCTAAGCCTCCAAGAGAGTCGAGCCCTCTCTTCTCGGGTGTTGAATACTATCTTCGCCATGGATGGTCAGTACTGCCCCATTCTTTATCAATTTTAACTTTTGATGGAGAGTAGATGGCACTGCCTGGACGTTCGGGTCATGTAGTCAAGGCTTGCCCAACAATAGATTAAAGGAGGCTGGCACGTCCAACACATGGAGTTCAACTGACATCTTCAGAGGCCCCACTGATATAGCAAATGATACCAGTCCCAATACATCCCTCCTTGTATTATCGTAGGCTTGAACTACTTAACTACAGAGCGTGAACTGGTCAAGCTTCATTCCTAGGCAAATTGTAGTTCTGAGTGGGCAAACGTTCAAGGCTGAATCGTTGTCGATGAGTGTTACTGGGACTCACTTTTCTAAACACTTGACTGTAATGTGCAGAGGTTTATTGTGATTCTTTCCTTCTAGTGGTAAATCTTTCTCCGAGAAAGAAATCACTTTCGGCTCGGCAACCGGCAGTATTAATGTAATCAACTGTTTAGGGGTGGCATCTATCGATACATTGGCTTTGTTCAGAACTTTCAACACAGCTTGTCGGTGCCGGTGTGTAGCCATCAACAAGCCTCATATGCAAATGTTAGCCTGTGTCTACTTCAGCTGCTTCAGTACAGTGTTGTTCTCTTCTTCCTATTCCTTCTCCTTTCCTTTCTTGGTTGGTTGTTCTTTTCCATGGTGAGCCAACTTGAAGTGCTGCCCACTTCTTGTTAGATGTTCCACATCTTCCTCGGGATCCCACAATCCCGACATTATACTTTCAGTCTGCCTTACCTCATCCACGCATAGAGTGTTTTCAGATGCCCACAGATCATTTAAGTCAGTGCCTGCCATTCTTTGTCTTATCTCCTCTTCATCTTCGATGGCCCACGTGTTGTCGATCTCTTCTCATATGTCCTATTTAATGACACCCACCTGCTATTATCGAGCAGCCCAAAAGTCGGTCCATTCAGCCCCATCTGATTTTAGTACAACCCTCACTAACCAGTAGGATTTCATGTTATCAACATATATTTCCTCCTTAAAAAGTTGAGAAAGAGTAATGCCGTTGAGTACATGGCCAAATCCATATGGCCGAGCCGGGTAATCCAATGGCCAGCCATTTTCTTCATCACGTTCCTCATATTCTTGTTGATTAACTTGGATGACCATCTGATACCCTTCCCAGGCATTATTATTCCATTCCTCTATCATATTCTAGTCGTTTCCATCCATAATCAGTGAACAAGTTGCCTGATCCTCGGTAATTGAAACATGCAGGTGTGGCAGATGCGCTGAACAGATGTACTCGCTTGGATCTTTTGATTGTCCCAAAGACATGCAGTTTACCCAGCTTACTTGGCATGGTTTGGTAGAGGGTTGGCTGTGACATTTGGCTTTGAAGTTACAGATGGTGGTGGGATTACTTTGTTGTCGATGAGATCCTGGATCTCATGACGTAGCTTTATACACTTATCAATTAGATGTCTGTGAAGCATTATACTGCAGCGTAATACTGAGAAGCATTATACTGCAGCGGTAGGGGATTAGGTATGGGCATGGGGTCCAATAGCTTGATAAGCCCTTTCTCGATAAGTCTATTCGGGGATATGGATAATGAAATATTGAGGGGAGTGAAGACTCTCCTCGGCCTTTGTTGCAGTTGTTGTCTGTTGTTTGACTATTGGGTATGGTTTGATTATAGGGCAGAGGATGAAGGGTTCAAAAAGTTAACCTCGTTCGAGCATGAAACAAGGTTGGCAAAAGCAGACTGATTTTGGTTATTAGCAGGGAAGGTTCTTCTTGGTTTTTGACTGGGCTCAGCTTTCTCAATGTCTCCAGACTAAATGGCATCCTCAATCTGTACCCCAACGTCAAATAGTTGCTCAAAGGTAGAGAGCAGTTGTGTGATAAGGTAACGCTTCGAAGAGGACTATAGGTTTTTCACCACGATTCTCACTTTTTCTTTCTCAGTTGGCAGATTCGTCATTTTAGCTGCCTTGCCTCTCTATTGGGTCAGAAAGTCAACAAATGATTGTCGATTTTCCTGACGAGTCATTTCTAGCTCTTGGGTGGTGACGTCCAGCTGGACGTTATAGCTGTATTGACTGATGAATGCAGTGGCTATATCTTTCCAAGTTCTAGTCTTATCCACCTCTAGGGAGAGAAACCACCTTTGTGCTGCCCTAGAAAGTGATCGATGGAACAATTGGGCCTTGAGCTGATCGTCAATTCCCATGGGGGAGAGAGTTTCAACGTACATCCTCAGATGAATCTGGGGATCTCCGGTGCCATCAAACTTCTCTATCTCCGGCATCTTAAATTTTTTGAGCAGTTGGGCATTTGGGAATAAACACAAACCGCCTACATCCAACATATATTCTTCTACTCCTTTCGTCTTTCTCAGGACCTTCTCTATACGGTTAATTTTCTCTGCCAATGCAAACTCCCTAGACTGAGCAGTGTTTTCTTCTTCTATCACAATTGGGCGAGGGACCCATGGTGGCACAACAGCTTACAGTACGTCTTGTCCCTGGATGTCATTCCAAAAGTCATCATAATTCTTATTCGTATCATCCGACTGTCTATTCACGTCGGGCAGACAGGCCTGAATTGCCCAGATTTGCGCTTGACACTGATTTTGAGCCTGAGTTTGTTGCTCCACGGCCCGTTGTATCTCAGTGATTTCCCTTATTATGGCTGTCAAGTTCACCTCATTCTCCGTCATCTCAGATGATTTGGCCGACTGTTCAGAAATCCTATGGAGTTTGCCTGTCACTGACCTAGCCCAGATACGTGTCGACTGTAATCTTTTCGGCTCAATTATCTAGATCTGAAGAAAACTCGGGTCACAAAAGGAGAGTAACCAGTATCAAATACTTCCCGAATAAGAATTTTGACGACAGATAGTAAATATCCCAGATATCCAAAACAGCAAACCATAAGTAGATAATCATTGAAATTGATATAATGCCCTTACCGGGCTCATACTTGCATCATTACAACAAGACGACCTAGGATGACGGCTAAGGAGAAGATCAACCAAATCTTAGAGGAAATGTTTATCTAAATGGAGAAACGGACAGCACTCCGGTAAGAAAACAATTTTAACATTCAAGAGACCGATTCGATCTAGGATTCTAAAGGAAAACATGTAGCACTCCAGTAGGAAAGCAAAATTAGCTCACACGGGTATGATAAAGGTTTGAAGGAAGCGAGGCTAATACAACAACATGGAAGAAACCAACAATTTGAAAAGAACCCAAAAGAGAGAAAAACTATACTAGATGCTTCAAAAGAAAACATGGGCATGACCCTGAGAAGAAAACTACGGCGTGAAAACCAAACAAGGTGAAGAACAAAGCCCGGATAAGAACTCAAAGGCGAGAAGCTAACCTAATCATAGGATAACAAAAAGCCCGGGCCGAACCCAAAAAAGGAACTAGCCTAAGCCAAACAAACAATCCTAAGAAACGCAATCAAAACGTACAATTAACAAAACACATAATCCTACTCGGGTTAGCAGCACCTAATGGAGGGTTCTAAGCTACTAAATGCAAAAGGCCAATTTTGGTCAATCGAACAGGGTACCTTCTGAATAGAGTCGGGTATATATCTCTCATGCCTATAGTGATGTAGTGCATGGTCAAATGGTACGCCCGAACTCTTTTACTGCACCTATGAAAGCGTACAGCCAGTAAGACTTGCCTGCCTTCCCAATAAACCCCAAAACGGATAAACGATCGGGGCATCGGGTCGACCAGACAGGGGGTGGAAGAACAATGCACATGCATGCGATAATGTAAATGAGAAATTCTTATTAAGAACCAATGATGTTTTGAAGTTTAGCTCTCTTATTTGATTTTATAAATTAGTCTCCAGCGGAGTCGCCAAAAAATATTGTGGTGCCAGAATTTTTGAGTTCTAGAAAACTCAAAAATAAGAGAATTCAAAGGATGTTTGGAAAATATTTTAATACCTTGAAAGCCAAATTTAAAAAGCCCCATTTTGTTAAAAATAGAATCGCCACTAGGTTTTTGAGAAAATCAAGAAAAACAAAAATAGTTACTGATCTTAAAAAGCGGTTAACCAGAAAAAAGAGCTTTGGGGGCTAAGGAACGAATTTAAAAAGATGTTAGACACCATGTTCGCCCAATCATAAGGTTGGCATCTACTAATCATTATTGGTTCTTTAATAGAAATTTTCAAATGCATGTAAATAAAGAAAGTGGAGGCAAAGAGAGAACATCCAAAATCAAATAAAGAAAATATAAAATATACGTATATAGAACACTAAAACAAAACAAATAAAAAAAGGTAAAATCCTAAGTCCTATGGCATGCAATTCTAACTAAATGATACATGAAACACTCCCACATGTAATTTCACCAAAATAAACTAAGTTATCATGATTTAAATAAAAGAACAAAAATATGCTAGAAATGGCTAAAATCACTTAAACAAGAATTGCTACAATGATCGAAAGGAAGGCGTATCTTACAATACTGAAGCAAAGGAGTTTTACGATGTACCCCGGAGAATCACACTTGTTGATCTTGAAGCAATGATGTTGCCGACGATGATTCCTTACGGTGGCAATTATCGGCTCAAATTCAAATGTAGGTTGCCTCACAGGAGGTCCGTTCGGTCATTAGGTGCAAGATCATGCCGATAAATGATTATGATATGTTGAACACAATATTAGGGTTGGCTGAGGGTACCCTCGAGAACTGCCTTAAGTTTTACGTAGACATTGAAAGCCCAACAATCAACCCACAAATGTTTATGCATAGTTCTGGATCGTTCATGCATAGTTCTGGATCGTTTATTCAACTATTAATGCAACCAGTAGATGTGGCTGGTTCATGTTCGGGGGATGACTTCATGGGGTATAACCCAGTTACATACATCGAGTTGGATACATTATTTTCATTGGACATGTCGACCGCATGCAATACCAATGTAATGCGTCCGATGGCAAGAGTGCCTGAAAAAGGAGAGTCATCATCATTCATGGACACTTTGCTCCTCTCAAGTCTAATCATTGGGCAAGGTATAATCGTAACCTAGACTCCCGATTTATTGCTACATCAATCACAGCTGATGTTGCGGTAAGATTAATAACTTTGCATATGATTTGTGTTGTTCATCATACTTAAACACTCTTCAATCGTTTACAAAGTTACTATACTTTTGTAGAAAAACCCAGAGATAGCCCTGACGACTACACTGACAATTGTAAACTCTATCCACAAGTACCAAATTTTGTACAAGAAGGCATGGTTAGCGAGGACGAAAGCGGTCGAGATGATGTTCAGAAACTGGGATTAGTCCTATAGTAAATTGCCTAAATATATGGCCACATAACAGACGTATAACCCGGGTACTGCCATGGAATGGAACTTAATGTACCCATCGAACGCCAACGTGGCGGCGTTAAACTATGTGTTTTGGACATTCAAGCCATCCATTGATGGGTTCAGACACTGCCTACCTGTCATATGCGTAGATGGCACGCATCTTTACGGCAAGTACAAAGAAAAAATGCTTATCGCGATCAGAGTTACTGCAAATATGAAGATGTTCTCGCTGGCCTTCTCTATTGTAGATGAGGAGACGACTGAGAGTTGGTCCTGATTTATCATCAATCTTAAGAAGCATACTGTCCTCGACATGGAGGGGGTAACTTTTCTCTCTGATCGCCACATCGCCATAAAAAATGCTATTGCCCAGTATTAGGAGAACCCAGCTGTTCGACCAGTAGAGTATCATAGGTACTGTATTCGATACGTACAAAGTAACTTCAATGAGAAGTTCAAGAACCAACCACTTAAATCCTTAGTTTGGGCAGCTGCTACTAAATATCAAAAGTAAAAGTTCAACATGAAGATAGGGGAGATCAAAGGTTTGAGCGAGGCAATGTGGAGATGGCTGACCCGTATAGACCCTGTGAAATGGATTCTTTCCCATGATGGTGGTGCTCGTTGGAGGGTGACGACCACAAATCATGCCGAGACTTTCAATGGCGTATTGAAAAGAGCTCAAAATATGCCCATCACTGCGTGTGTGAAAATCACTTTCTATCGACTGGTTAAGTATTAGGATAGAATGAGGAGTCATACTGAGAACATGCACCGAAATAAAAATGTATATCCGAAATCAGTACAGGAAAAGATCTTTCGCAATCAGAAGATATGCAATTAGCATGACTTGATACCATTTAATAGGTAAATCTTATTTCTATTACAATTGTTGGAAACGTATAAAGTTATAATAATGTTATGTACATATTGATTGACTTAAATTAACAGGAGTCCTGGAGTGTACGAGGTAGTGACGGCAGTTCGCCAAGGCAGAGGTTGAAACCGACACGTAGTCCACATACATAATAGATCATGTGATTGCGGTAAATATGAGATTTACCACTACCCTTGCTCGCACATATTTGCTGTTCTTACTGATCTAAGAGTAGATGCCTTATTTCTGATTCCACCATAGTATTCAATGTCAACATACTTGCAAGTTTAGCAAATGAAGTTACAACCAATGCCACATGAAGATTATTGGTCGACATTAAACTTCTCGGTGAACATCGCAAACCCGAACCGTATAAGGCCTGCAAAGCTAAGATGTCCACAGAATAGTCGAATCCACATTGAGATAGACATGTCAAGACAACGAATGTCGAATCATTGTGGTATTTGTCAGCAAACACCAAACATGGCACGACAGACGGACATGCCTTAACAGGGCACGATAGGTTTATATGAAAATGACATGTGGCCAGTTGTACTGATCAAAGCTGATACTTATATTGTTCAATATGTGCTTGTAATAATCTCCTCATTTATAGCATTTTGATTATATATACTATTCAATCTCACGAAAATGATCATTAAATTGCATTATCTATTTGTAATACTTGCTGATACAAGAAAACAAATGCAAGAAATTATAGAAAAATAATATTGAAAACTTATACTTTTGCTAGCTGTTATTCGTTAAAATCCAAATAATATAACTGTGAAGTAAGATTTACTATTGACGTGACTTTTCATCTAAGCAGGTGGGATCCACATACTGTCAGACGTTAGAGTAGAGGGCTTCATGAAGAACATGACTACTCGACCATCCTGATATTGATGTGAGTGGTCAATAAGGTGCATGACCATATGCATGACTAGCGACTGACAATCGTCCATTCTACAAACAACGTGGCAACACTAGCAATTCTCCGGTCACTCTACGATAAAATCCTCTATAAATATCAACCGTTGTGATCGAGATACATATACCTATAGCCAATCCAACCAATCCAACATATATGAACATGGTGTTGACATATACAGTACGCGACATCTTCGTTGCTTTGGGTCCTAGTTGGGTTGGTGATGATGACTTTGTATACCCTTTAGATCTTGCTCCGCTACAATACAAATAGTGTACGTATCATACGACTCGAGTTGCAATATCGGATTATGCAATCGGAGGTTCTAGTGCATGACTACTAAGCAGCTGGAATTCGAATCCCATGACAAATAGGGAAGAACATGCCCACTGATACTAGTCAACAGTTGCAGATGGCTTTGCATTGTTTTTGCGAAGAAGTCAATCGCATGCAAATGCGGTTATACAGATTCACTTGTGAACAGACAGCGAGGGAGCGAGAAGAGAAAGGTTTACTGCACGACGCGTCATTGTACCACAATTGGAGCATGGATGCTACCTACCAATCGGATATTGAAATGTCAGATGATGATGGAAGCACATGATGTGTGG
>JAULJZ010195050.1:0-20397 GCA_032270985.1 Heliamphora pulchella | reverse complement strand
AAATTTATAGGTATATATATATATATATATATATATATATATATATATATATATGGTGAGTGTTTCCTTTTCAAATAATGTAATTTTTTGTTTTCAATCTTGCGTTAATAGTACTTGGTGACATTGAAGTGACGATGTGAATTATGAGAAACTATATAATAAAATTATTAACTTGAATTGAAAACCTACGGTTGAATGCGGAACTTGCATAATGAGGGGCTGCGGTCCTGCTGTCACGCCCCGACCCCCGAGTCACGCGAACTCCACTTGATAACTCAACATTATCGAATAACCGAGGAGACTTCTTCTATAAAACCCTATTTATGGGTTGAACCTCCTTTAAAGAAAACACACTACATCCAAAAAAAAAAACAAATATTTATCACTTCTCAACCTCTACCTCAAAATATTCTAAGTATATTTTCCAAAGATTTCGACAGAGTTTCCTCTGTTTTTCGAACTCTCCCAAATTTTTCTGTAAACCTATCAAACTCAATTTACAATATATACTTAGGCACCGCCTGGATTCCAACTCTCAAACATGATCAAAACTATTACAACCATTCATTTCCAGCATCATCACGATTATACCAATACCCAAAGAAAATTAAACCATACAAACTTAAGCTAAGTAATAATTGGCATCCTTCACTTCCATTCTACTGTATTCATTTCCATGCGACTTAAAGTATATATAAGCCTCACCAGATTTGCAAACTGATTACATTTATCCTAGGCAGTCTCATTGTTCCCATGAAGTTTCCTAATACAATACTTTGAAGAAAATACATGAAATTTGAACAAATAAATGTGAGTACATTTCTAAATCAAAATATAAAACTTGCTCCTTTCTTCCAATGTGTTCTTGAAGATCCCAATCTTTGCTTACTCTTCTTTATTAACACCTGTAAACGGTTGGATACATATAACCTAAGCCGAAACTCGTAGGATAAAGATTAACAAAGATATAATGCATATATGTGAGATGTGGATGAGCATGCTTTTATGCAACAACCTTTTAAAAAAAATCATAACTCACACATATCTGTAGTTCGGAAGAGCCATTTGTTCATCCTGATTCTTTTACCTTAAACTTATTAATCCTTTCTTTTTATTCACCTTCTTTAGCATCAGACATCATTTACTTCCGTACTCAATTCGTTTAACTCATTACTCACATTCATTTAGCTATATATCCAGCTTTTCAGCTAAGGTAGTAATTAAATGCATTTATTTATTTTATTTTTTGTTTCATATTTTTTCAAAAATAATAATTTATTTTGATTAAATATTTTTTCATTTAATTAATTCAATATCCGGAATTAATGTCCACATTTTTTCAAGATATCCGATTTAAAAAAAATCATCTTAAACGTGATATTTTGTAAAAAATAAAATATCTAAACATATTTTTATTTCATTAAAATTAATTAATTAAAAAAACTTAATTTTATTTTCTATTATAAAATATTTTAGTTAAAACTGAATTTTTGAATTAATTAAATAAACATGATAAATAAAATAGATATACAATCATCCACGCAGTTCATATATATATAAACCCGATATGCATATATTCCGGTTTAATAATCCAAGTGAAACACTGAGGTATTTTAGTCTCCCTTAGAGAGCCAGCTGCTTTAATCCCTGTTCGTCTTTGATTTAGTGTCCTGATTACATCAGACTTTCCTGATACTATTTGATATATACTGATATATCATATCAGTCTCGTATACATAAAAAAATAACATAAAGCAACCCCGGGAGAGAGAAACCACCAGACCATCACTAGCTATCGCTGGCGCCGCCTTGCTACCTTTAGGCGGCTCCTGCTACCTCATCCGGGCTCCGGTTTCAACAAGTTTTATATCGTTGGAAAGCTCTTGAAATATGAGATTTTTCTGTCAAATTTTTTTTCTAGAAAACTGCCCAAAAAATAGTTGAAAAAATTATTCAAACAATAAAAAAATGCTGTTGGCCGCAACAACACTGTACAGCCAACTTCCCGACGCATTTTTGATCTCTTTTCGAACTCGATTTTAGATGTACTTTATATCATAAGAAATCCCTCAACAAGTAATATTTTTCTATGAAAAAATTTGCTCAAAAACAGTCCAGAAACTACCAAAAACACTACCCAAAGCTACTACTGCCGCACCCAGTGCCGCCGTTTTTAATCGCCAACTTCCCGAGGCCGTTTCGGCATCATTCGAACTCCGTTTTCGACATACTTTATATCAAAAGATAGCTCTAAAAAAGTTTCATCTTTTTGTAAAGAAAATTGCTCAAAAACAGCTCAAATAACTATCAAAAAATTGTCCAGAAGCTGCGGCCGCCGAGCGCCGCTGCGGCCGCCGAGCGCCACCGCCGCCGACCTGTTTGGGTTGTGATTTTAGTCCAATTTTTTTTCTGATTTTTCATAGTATTTTGGGGTATATTTTACTGCTATTTTATATTTAAAAAATTTCTTAAAAAATAGTCCGAAAAATGATCCAAAAAATCATAAAAATCGCTGCTAAATCGCTGCCGACAAAGCTATCGGAATCGGGGTATTTTGGTGATTTTTTTTTACTATTTTTGACTTATTTTTATTCTATTTGTTATACATAAATACTGTAGAAAAACTCATTGAAAAAAATTATTTAAAATAATTAAAAACTTATTGCGATTTGTGGCCTGTTAAAACCCGAAGTATTGCCGATGCCGCCTCCGTTCTTCGTGTTCTTAGACATGTTCAATATGTTCTTAAATAATTTAAACATATAGTTAAAACTATAAAACTAGCTATTACATCGATCCTATACCCCGAAAACTCACATTCAATCTATCACGGTCAACCCCTGTGATTTAAAAAAATAATCATCATTCACATAATTCAATCAAATATGAAAAATAAATGACGATAAAAAAATCGGGATTAAAACGCCTACAAAATAAAGTTAGCAACAATTCTAAAACTATCAAGTCCCAATAACCGAAAATAAAAAACAAAACGGCTCTAATACCAATTGTTGGAGGCAAGACTGCGAAGATCTTTATTTTCACAAATGATTAACGAAAAAAATTAACAGGACCAAAAATCGCCAAAACGAGCTCCAAATAAAATTTTTGATTACTAACGATCAAAATAAAACTCGTGCATCCGATGTTAATTTAGAAGAATACCTTTTATCGGTTGAATCTTCAACTACGATCTGAATTCAAGCTGAAACTCCTGTTAGATCTTCTACTGTATACTCTTATGTGATTCTCGGATATAGTATGAGTTATAATTCTTTGAGAACTCGTATCGACAGAACCAAGATAGCTTTAGTCTTAGAAGACATGTTATGAAACTGGTTCAGCCTACTCGCATATATATAGGGCTTACAGTAAGGATCTGGAGAGTAATTATGAGTAAGATTTTTAATAAAATACAAACACGTATCAGCGATTTCTGCAACTAAGCAAATCTCATAGCGGTATCTGCAATTATGAAAAACTAACAACGGTTTATGTAATTTTCATAAAATACTGAATTATAGTTTACACCACAAAAAAACTATAATTGCACTCTGACCCATAATCTCAAGACCATTTAGCATTGAGCTCCTGTTATTAAATTTTTACAAGTTATCCCCACGTTAAGATTCCCGATACCTGCCAATTAAATTTAATTTAATCGACATCTTGATATTTTTTAAACCCTTTCGCTTAACTTATTTGACTGTCAGATGATTAAATTCACCTGTAGAGTTTGGCCCGATTAAAACTTATAAGCTTCCTTAAGGGGTATCGTCAATCCTGATCTTTTGGAATGTGAATTCTGTCAATAATTAATATTCGTCATATAAATAATACCGCTATCTAACTCATCAGAAATATAGACCCATATAAGATCGCACCCTTTAATGAATCAAAATAATATATATTAAATATACATAAATCAATAATTATTTCACGATTAAGAAAATAAACACTATTCATAATAACCTTGATGTGTGAATTAATTTATATAGTCCGTATGAAATTAATTACCCCAAATGTCCCGTTCAATATACATAAAGTCTACTAGCACAGAGAGTTGAAACAATAAACGATGCTATTATCTGTTCATCGTAATCAATACAAGCCTACTAAAACTCTATGCTACAATCGTACCGATGGTATGTCCATTTTCATCTAAACTGTGAACATAAAACTTATATTCTGCAAGAATATAAAATCTGATCTTCTGTGTACAAGCCGTACTCTACACACCAGATTAAATACTATACAGAATATTGGACATTCATACATAACAAAGAAATAATACACATACATTATTCATAAATATTCTCATAAAATAGAAAATTAATTTTATTAAAATAAAATTAAAAACTAAAAATATAATTTTCAGTATACCAACCCTAACACCAGTCACATCCTTAGGATCAAGTTCGTTCGAGATCAGAAACAAAGGATGCTGAGCTTATCACAAGCAAAGTATAATAATGATATCCTTACTCGTTTTAGCATGCAGGATTCTAAGAAAGGATTTCTCTCTTTTAGGCATGGAATTCTCTATTCAAGGATCAGTGTCATAAGACACCTGATGAGATAAAGAAGATGAAGGCGGTTTCTTATGCTTCGGCAGTAGGGAGCCTCATGTATGCTATGCTTTGCACTAGACCCGACATCTGATTTGCCATTGGCATAGTTAGTAGATATTAGTCTAATCCAGGACAAAAACATTAGACTACGGTAAAGAATATAATCAAGTACCTAAAAAGGATTAAGAATTTTATGATGATTTATCAGAAAGATAGTCTAGTACCTTTGGAGTACACAGACTCAAATTTTTTGTCAGACATAGAGTTTACATCAGCAGACAACTTTGTAGATCCTTTACAAAGAGCTTACCGGCTAGAACTTATGATAGTCATGTAGAGGGCATGTGAGTCAGATGTATGGTAATATGATTTTAAGTATAAATAGGAGATAGTTAGGGTTGGTATACTAAAAACCTTATTTTTAGTATTTAATTTTATTTTAATAAAATTAATTTTTTATTTTATGAAAATCTTTATGAGCAATATATGTATATCATTTTTTTGTTATGCATGGATGTCTAATATTCTGTATAATATTTAATTTTGTGTGTAGGGTACGACTTCCATACAGAAGATCAAATTTTAGGTTCTTGCAGAATATAAATTTTATGTTCACATTTTAGATGAAAATGGGCATACCATCGGTACAATTATAACACAGAGTTTTAGTAGGACTATCTTGGTTATGGTGAACAGATAATAACGTTTTCTATTGTTCCGACTCTCTGTGCTAGTACACTTTGCGTGTATTAAACGAAATATTTGAGATAATTAATTTTATTCTTACTATATAGATTAATTCACACCCCAAGATTATTATGAATAGTACTTATCATCTTAATCTTGAAATAATTATTGATTTACATATATTTAATATTCGTTGTTTTGATTAATTAGAGGGTGCGATCTTATATGGGTCTATATTCCCGGTGAGTTGGACAACGATATTATTTGTATGAAAAATATTAATTATTGATGGAATTCACGTCTCGAAAGATCGAAATTGACGATACTCCCTTAAGGAAGCTAATAAGTTTTGATCGGGTCAAACCCTGCAGGTGGATTTGATTATCTGGCAGTCAAATAAGTTAAGCGAAAGGGTTTAAGAAATATCAAGATGCTGATTAAATAAATTGTTAGTAATTAAATTTAATTAGCTAGTATCGAGAATCTTAATGTGGGAAAAATGGTAAGTATTTAATAACATGTGCTCAATGTTATATAGTCTTGAGATTATGGGTAAGAGTGCAATTATAGTATTGAAAATGTATACTGAAAAGTCATGATTTTTATATATTTTATTCTGGATTCTTGGTATATTAATAAGAAATATTTGAGATGATTTTGCATTTGTGATTTTATATTTACATTTGTGATGTATGAATGCATAGTCCGTATATTCTATCTAGTATTTGACTCGGTGCGTGATGCACAGAAGATCGGGTCAAAAGTTCTAACAAATTATACAGGTAGGCTCACAATCGCAGTGGACCCAGACATTCTATTGGTACGATTGTAGTACATCGTTATAGTAGCTGGTCTTGGTTAAGTCAAACGGATCGAATTCAGGTTTTAGGAATTCGATATTCGAGCTCGATGTGTTAGTACACTTGGAGTGTATTAAGCGAGATCAACGGGATGGTCGATTCTATACTGAGTATATGATTGATTTACATCCTGTATTATCATGTATTGCACGAACTATTAATCCCGAAGTGATTAATTAATTGTGTTCAGATAATGTACAATACTTTGAGTAGTCATTGGTTGAGATTTCCTCCATGAGATCAACAATACCGATGAGTTGGGTACTGGCATTATTTGTCCGATGATTGATAATCAGCTGACGAAAACCATGCCCGATTTAGGTTGAGAAGTTTCTCCTCGTGTGCTTTTCTTATAGGTTTGATTATATTAAACATGCACAGTGGATCTTCGGTCCGGCATATCAAAAGGTTAAACAGTGCGGTTGCGAGAAGAAGAGGATAATTAATTCGGGTTGTTAATAAACTAATTTATTTATCAGAAATTCATATCTTAAACGTGGGGAGAATTCAGTGCATTTGATAATTGGAAACTCAAGATAAAATTTGAGTTAGGGTCGGGAGTTCAGTTAGGACCTTTAATGGAATAAGTTCTGATTCGTACGAGAAAGGATCTAGTTCGGGGACAGAATTAGGGATATCCGATTTTCTCGTACGGTTAGCCCGAGTCCTATACTTCCTCGTGATCCCTCACGTAGCCCATTATATGCATTGATATTTTTTCTTGTTAGTTTCGGTAATTATTTAATTTAATTTGAATGCCGGTATTGCCGCCGAGAACATTCGGGAATTAAATTAAATTAATGAGGGGCGGTTTTGATTTTTGATACACGTAGGAATTACTCCCTAAGTGGCCGGCCTTAGGAGATGATGAATTTGATTATTTATGTTAAGTATGTATATCTTCATATCTTTTTAGGAAAGAGAATATATATATACTTAATATATTTTTTTGTATATGCATATATATTAAAAAGGAGGCTGCTTTAATCAAAGCCTAACCCTAATTCTTCCACCAAGTCGCTGCCCCCCTCTCCTCTTAGGCAATTAATTTTGCCTTTTGGAGATTATTGTGTGAGGAGAAACCAAAAGTAGGAAGAACACTTCGATCGAAATCGGTGCTCACACATCTTGATCGTCGTAGTACGTCTAGGATATATGTAAGAACGTTTCAAGGTCGTCTTCAATGTATTCGGGACTTCTTGAAACTTTTTGACAAGTTTCATAAAAGTATTAAACTATTGAAATAATTATAGTTTTCGTTTTTCATGAAAATCACATACGTCGTTTTTTACGGTTACGACGTCACTTGATAAAAAATCTTTTTTTTTCGCTGCACGGCTCACTCTCCAACAATGGTATCAGAGCCACGGTTGCGTTTTTCATGGAAAACTATTGTACTAACCTCGATCTTACAGCTATAAGTCGTTACGATCTAGTTGTATGTTTGAATGAATGTATGTTTCATTATATCATATATCTCGACGGTTTTTGTTTCGAGATTAGATATTTGTACACCTCCTACGTGGAGTATAGGTTTTTGGCGATGTAATATATTATTTCATTCTATTTTTTTGGGATCTTTGGTGTAATCATATCACGGAAAATGGGGATCGAAAGCGAGACGAAAATAAATAAAGGAGGCGGCGGCAGCAACATAAGGTAGCAACAGGGCGCCAACTTTGGGACTCGTTTTTGGGGCTTTTGGGAATCTATTTTGACACAATTTTTTTGCTAAAATAAAGGTTGTCCGTTGACTTATTTAATAGCAACTTTCGGGGTTCGTTTTCCATGATTTATCATAATTTTAATAGTAATTAAATAAATAGGTGTAAACTTTTAAGTTAAATTAAGCTAATTTGACTAGAATTGAAATTTTGACTTTTTTATTATGTAGAGACTTTAAATAATTATTTGTTTACTTTTGTTGAGTTATATTATTATATTATTATATATATTATTTGTATAAAAGGTCTTAGGTCAAAATAATGCTTAATTTATACATTTTTTCTCATTTTTAAGCTTAAAAAGGCAAAAAGTGACTTTTTAGGGTACATACTCCTAGGTGGCTAGCCATGCAAGGGTATTTTGGTTATTATTGTTGTTATTTTATATTTTATTAATTAATTGTGTATAAATATCTGATTTTAGTTGTCAATATGTCAAATTTTGTATTTTTGGGACTTCTTGTTGTATTATGGGCAAAATGGTCATTGTACCTTGGTTATGAAAAATTTTGATTTTTAATTTAATGTTTTATGTTATTTAGTTAATTTAAGCTATTCCGAGACTTTTCTAAGTGCTAGGATTTTACCTCTGAGTATTTGGTCTCTTTTATAATTTTTGGATTAAATTAGGATTTCGGGTTACTTAGGGTTTGTTCCTTGTTCATGTAGCGACTTAAGTTCTTATCATCTATCCATCTCTAATACTATGGTTTGAGCACTTAGGTTCTTATCATCTATCCGTCGCTAATACTAGGGTTTGAGCCGGGTTACTACAATCTACCCCCTAAAACAAATTTCGTCCTCGAAATTTCATATCGTACCTTAATCTGCGAATAACTGGGGATGACTTGTCCTCATAGCTTCCTCCCGCTCCCATGTGGACTCTTCAATTCTTTTGTGTTTTCAAAGAACTCGAACGAGCGGAATGGTCTTGCCTCGAAGAATCTTGTCTCGTTGATCGATAATCCTTACTGGTTGCTCTTCAAATGTGATATCGTCATCAACATGTAGTTCCTTCCAATCCAGAACATCAGTAGGGTCAGGTTCATACTTCTTCAGCATCGAAACATGGAATACATTATGAACGTTGGCGAGTTGAGGCGGTAAGACTGGACGATATGCCATCTCCCCAACCCTAGCCAGAATCTGGAACAGTTAAATATATCTTGGAGTTAGCTTCCCTTTTTAGCCGAAGCGTGTCACCCCTCTTCGTGGTTGAATCTTCAGGAATACATGGTCTCCTACTTCAAATCGTAGTGGCCTTCGTCGTTGATCTGCATAGCTCTTTTGTCGGCTCTGTGGTGGCTATCTGTTGCTGAAAGAGTCTAATCTTCTTGGTGGTCTCTTGCACTAAGTTCGGTCCAAGAAGTGCATTTTCTCCTGCTTCAGTCCAACAAATTGGCGAACAGCATGGTCTTCTGTAGAGGGCTTTGTATGGTAGCATGCCAATGCTCGATTGATAGCTGTTGCTGTAAGCAAACTCGACCAATAGTAGGTGTTTCTCCCAATGTCCCTTAAAGTCCATGACACAGGCTCGAAGCATGTCTTCCAGTGTCTGAATTGTACGTTCAGATTGCCCATCAGTCTGCAGGTGAAAGGCGGTGCTGAAGCAAAGTTTCGTTCCTAAGGAGGTTTGCAAACACTGCCAGAATCGTGAGGTAAAATGTGGATCTCGATCTGACATGATGGATAACGAAATTCCATGAAGACGTACGATTTCTCGAATGTACTTCTGACTTAGGGTTTCCAGCTTCTCGGTAGTTCGAACTGGTAGAAAGTGTGCTGATTTGGTGAGGTGATCTACGATTACCCAAATGGAGTCATGTCCTATTGGCGATCTTGGTAACTCGGAGACAAAATCCATGGTAACGTGTTCCCACTTCCACTGAGGTATCTCCAAGAGTTGGAGAGTTCCTCCTGGTCTTTGGTGCTCGGTTTTAACTTGTTGACAGGTAAGGCACTTGGCCACAAAACTTGCTACATCTTTCTTCATGCCATTCCACCAATACTACCTCTTCAAATCATGATACATCTTTGTCTCTCCTGGGTGGACAGCAAAAAGTGACTGGTGATGTTCCCTCAGGATATCTCTTCTTAAATTCTCAACATTAGGTACGAAAAGTCGTCCTTGGTAGGTCAACTGTCCATGCTTGTTGACTACCCATCCTGGCTTTGATTCTTCTGCAATCAGATGCCTTAGGATAAATTCGGATTCCTGGTCGTACTTTTGGGCTTCCAAGACTCGTTGACGGAGATTTGTTGTCGCTACCGTTAAACAAAAACAACTTTCGTCCTCTAACTCTATTGATTGAAATTGAAATTCGTTGAGCATTCCCATCATCTTCCATTCCCTTGAGGCCATACTAGCCATTGTGCTCCTCGTTTTTCGACTAAGGGCGTTGGCTACCACGTTAGCCTTGCCTGGGTGATAGGCTAATGTAAACAGGTAATCCTCTAAATATTCTATCCAGCGATGCTGCCTCATATTAAGATCCTTTTGGGTGAACAGGTACTTCAGACTTTTGTGATCGGTGAAAGCTCAAATTGTTCTCCATAGAGGTAATGTCTCCATAACTTTAGTGCGAACACTACTGCCGCAAGTTCCAGGTTGTAGGTAGGGTAATTCTGTTCATGTGGTTGCAATTGTCTTGACCCGTAAGCTACGACCTTGTCGTTCTGCATTAGCACACATCCTGAACCATCCTTTGATGCATCACAGTACACCGTATATCTAACCTCTCCTTCGGGTATGATAAGGATCGGGGCACTGGTCAATCTCTTTTTGAGCTCTTGGAATGCTGCCTCACACTTATAATTCTAGTCAAACTTCACCCCTTTCTGCGTTAACCTGGTCATTGGGCGTGCCAACCTAGAGAAATCCTGGATAAATCTCTGGTAGTACCCTGTTAATCCAATGAAACTACGAACTTTGAAAACATTCTGAGGTGGCTTCCAATCCAAAACAGCTTCTACCTTGGTAGGGTCCACAGCTATTCCTTCCTTGGACACTACGTGCCCAAGAAATTTCATTTCGTGCAACCAGAACTCACACTTGCTTGCCTTAGCAAAGAGTTGTGACTCTCTTAACTTCTGCAAGACAATTCTCAGATGCTGTTCATGCTCCTCTTTAGATCGGGAGTACACAAGGATGTCATCTATGAAGATTACTACAAACTCGTCGAGGTAGGGCTGAAAGAGTTTATTCATCAAACTTATGAAAACTTCTGGGGCATTGGTCAAACCAAAGGGCATGACTACGAATTCATAATGTCCGTATTGGATTCTGAAGGCTGTCTTTGGTATATCCTCTTCCTTGACTCGAAGCTGATGGTATCCGGATCGAAGGTCGATCATTGAGAAACAAGCTGATCCTCGCAATTGGTCAAAGAGATCATCAATACGAGGTAGGAGGTATCGATTCTTGATTGTTACCTTGTTCAGCAGATGGTAGTCGATACAGAGACGTAGGGTTCCATCCTTCTTCTTGGCGAATAGTGCTGGCGTTCCTCATGGTGACGTACTAGGGCGAATAAAACCTTTGCTGAGCAGTTCCTGGAGCTGGATCTTCAATTCTTTCAGTTCGACAGGTGCCATGCGATGGGCTGCGATCGAAATCGGTGTGGTTCCAGGCTGAAGTTCTATCGTGAACTCGATCTCGCGAT
Source organism: Heliamphora pulchella (assembly GCA_032270985.1). Lineage (NCBI taxonomy): Eukaryota > Viridiplantae > Streptophyta > Magnoliopsida > Ericales > Sarraceniaceae > Heliamphora > Heliamphora pulchella. The sequence continues at coordinate 8,893 of JAULJZ010195050.1, read as the reverse complement.
GTGGGGGTAATCCAGGGAGTTCTTCCGGGAATACGTCTTTATACTCACACACTACTCGGGGTAACTCGGGGGTTGATGGGACATTCATACTAGCAAGTAAACACGTTAATCTCCCTATAAAATTACTCGATTTGTTGTCCCTTGCATTACTCGGGGTCAGAATCTCGCGTCGTTCTCCTTGAATTCGCACAGTGGTGCCGTTTTTCGTTTGTGCCCATATCTTCCTTTGTCGGCAGTTGATGATAGCATGGTGTCCTGATAGCCAGTCCATCCCAAGGATTACATCGTACCCATTGAAATCCATGACTCGTAGGTCGCAGGTCATAGGGGTATTGGTAATTCGTAACGTGCAGGCTTTACAGACAGAGTCTACTCGGGTTTGATTTCCTAAGGGTGTGACGACAGTTAGGGTTTATTCTAATGCCTCGAGTTCTAAGAGTAGGGACTTCACACAATCTAGAGATATAAAAAAATGGGATGCTCCAGAATCAAACAGTACTTTCACTAAGGTGTTGAATAATACGAACATACCTTGTTTGACTTGGGTGTTCTCCATTTCTTCTTCTTGTAGTGCAAAGATGCGGCCTCCCATTGGTCGATTCCCATTGTTGTTCTTGAGATTTCTAGTCTTCTGTCCATTTCCCAAGTTTCCTTGCGGTCTCTGATTCTTATTGAGCGGTGGTCTTGCTCTTCCATTTTGCTGTTAAATAGCAGGTCCTGTGACCTGGACTTGTTGTGGGAACCTAGGCTGCTGGGTCTGAGGTTGCCTCCACTGCTGGGGTTGATTGTTCAGATCCCTTTGTGTGAGGCGTGGGCACTCATGCCTCCTGTGTCCCGATTGGCGGCACTCGAAGCACCTTACAGATGTCGCGCTGGGTTTTCTCGATCATCCTAATTGGTACTCTCGGTAATACGGCTTCTTGGGGATAAATGCCTGGTTGCTCCTCTCCGGTCCTCTAGAGCTGGTAGTTCCTTTCTTCTTGTTCCACATCTTCCTAGAGTCAGCTTGATCCATCTCAGCTAGCAGGGCTACGCGTACTACTTGGTTGTCACCCTTGCTCGGATAGACGGCTCCAAAGCCCATTCGATCTTTCGTGTCTTAAATTCTTCGTCTGGTACAATAGTCGTGGCAAAGCAGCTTAACTCCTCGAAACGGTTTACATACTGCGTCATAGTTATTGTCCCTTGCTTGAGATCTAAAAATTCTCGAATTTGCCCTTGACGGAATGGGGCTGGGAAATATTTCTCCAAAAATAGACTCTCGAATTGCTCCCACGTCAGAGTCGCTACCTCCTGGGTATTGGTGATCAGAGTCCACCAATGATCGGCTTCTCCTTCTAGCAGATGGGCAGCTAAGGCCACTCGATCGGTTTCGTCCTGAACTCCCATTGAGTTAAACAGCTTCTTGACTGCTCTCAACCATTCCTCTGCCTCCCTCGGTTCTACTCCCCCTCGAAATGTCGGGGCTCGTTGCCTCCCTAACTCTGATAGAAACCAGGCTCGGTCACGTATGTGCGGGCGATTGATGCTGGCGGCCAATTCTCATAGCACTTGAGTTAGTTCCGGTGCCTCATCGTTGGTGGGCCCGTTTGCTTGTCGGTGATTAGGTCTTTTACCCGCCATTCTAGAATAAAAGAAAATGAGTGTTACGATTCTGGGAGTTATTTCAGTTCTTAATTGTTTATTATGGGTTGGAATTTTATGGAGTTAGGTTAACAATTATAGAATTGCTTATGGAGATTTTGACATCAAAGGTCTATATTTCATTTCAACTCATAGTCAATACAAGTTTGTCAAGTTCACACAGCACACATACAATTTTCAAGTCGAAAGGAAAAGTACAAGGCTATCACACTAACACTTAAACAAACAAATGTGGATAGAAATGGAGGACAATCGACTCGTGTTCCCAGGTCGCCTCGATAATGTTGTAGCAACGCCACTGCACCTCAACATGCTAGACGCTATTCGGCCCCATTTGTACTCTGTTGCTTATGGCGATCGGGGTCTCTCGGTACGTCTCGGGGTTATCAAAGTTGATGGCAGGATTGTGCGGGTTGATGATTCCTCTCTCATTTGTCGGCTTTTGGTACTGCATCCACCTTATGGTCAGCTCATCCCCCATTCGCATCTTAAACCCGAGAGGAAAGTCTAAACGATAAAGTCTTTGGCTGCACTTTTCGATTACACGTACTGGACCTAGGTAGCGCGGGAAGGCTTCCGATGTTCTCCACATGCACATGTGCTCCGGACAGATTCGAGCGTATACGTAATCTCCCACATGAAAGCCTTGGTACTCGGGATGACTATAGTAAATGGCGATATCCGTTGCTTCGTCTTCATCAGACTCGGGTCGTGGCGCCCCAAACTGATCGTATGGGAAGTCAATTTCCATTTCTTCTTCTTCGTCGTCGTCCTCGTCTTCTTTGTCATCAGTATTGAATTCTTCCTCATTTGGCTCTTCATTCATCTCCATCTCATCACCCTCGTCATCTGCGTTGGCATGCCATTCTTCTAGAAAAACCCACGCTAAAGGGACGGCGTCGATCAGTTCTTGCTCCTCTACTGGTATCTGCTTCGGGTCTTCTTCTGGATCTGAATCTTCAGGTTCTGATCCCACCCATGGTTCCCCCGCTGATTCTGCGTCGGACGTCATCCTAAGAAAGAATGATGGAGAAAATCTTGAGGTAAAGATTTTAATTTGTTAAAATTATACGTGATAAATTAATAGTACAGACATTCTACAGAGTTTCTACGCTACAGAATTCGTAATCTCCCATTTTCCAAGGCTTAAAGGTTCACTAAATCTAGGCTCTGATATCAAACTGTGACACCTCGTTTCCTGGGTATGTCGGGACATATGTAACTATAAATAAGGAACATATTGTAGCCGAATGTTCATAAATACATAAGATAACTATTACATTATTAACGGTTCAACGATGGTTCAAAATACTTAATATGTAAAGTCATTCAGAAAACTTAACAAAAGTTACATAATGTCCGTGGAAAACTTGAATAAAAAAGATCAAAAAGAGACGTCCTACGTCTTCAAACTGCGTCGTTGGGGTCGACCTGCTCCTGCCACTCTCCCTCTTCTGCAAATTCTTCCCCTTCAATGAACCCATCTTCCTCAAAAGGTCCCTCTTCGTCACCTGTGGCATAAATGCCATAAGCCGAAACCCAAAAACAAATTCCCTAATCCTTCTAACAAAGTTGCGAAAAGATATTCCACAATACATATCATATAGCACCCAATGCGAAGTTACAGGGTATTTTTCATTTTCAACAGGATGAACATATATAAGAACAAAAGAATAAGTGTGTAATGCAAATGAATGCATTGCAGATGCCCAATCCCCAAGTACTTCCAGAACAATATCATGAATTCCACGCCATGAATTATAGAGTAAACTTGATGGTATATTGATCACTTCAACCTATCCTAGCCTCGTTGCAAATAGTAAATGCGTCACCGGGCGTCATGCCACAGCTGTTTTACTCAATGGCAACGGCGTGGGGGTGAGCCAACCAATTTTATCCATCCTTATCCGGGCCGACAATCCCCATCTTAACCGCTAGGATGCTCGTTAAGCATCAACCCAAAGTCTAATTAAAGTTAGTGATGAACCCATGGTGCCTAAATCCCCCTTTTATAATAACAAAAACCTCCAATTCAATATCACATCTGGCAACCAGGGACGCCCTAGACCCACAACCACTGAATAATTGATTTTCATGTCACTCAACCCAATCGAAAGATACGAAGGGAACTCCAATAACCCAAGATGAAATGGAGAAATATGCCATGATGTGCAATATACCTCTCGTGTACAATTAATCGTTGCATGGTATGTAAACATGACATGGCACATGGTACAACTTGCTAAAGCATTGAGTACAAGCGTGTGAACCATAACCACAACTTAAGCAATATAGACTCGAACCATTGGAATGAGTTCATCTTGTTAAAAGTATTATTTTCATACACTAATTACCACAAAGTTCATATAAGATTCACATACTTAAGTCTCATAAGCAACACGCCATTCAAACACTTAGCAAATTTTATGTACAAGTTTTAATTGCTAGTTTTAAATTTACGATAGCGTTTTGAAATACTTACACATAGATTTAATTTCTGATATTTTATCACCAATTAGATAAAATTATTTTCTATAATTTTTATGTTTATCACTGAGGTCAATTCCTAAAGTAAATAGGTCATTTATTTTATTTTAGTAAAAACGGTTCAGAAATTTACAGAGAAAAATATAAGAATTGAGCCTCTTTGGGCCATTGTTTTCGGGCATCAATTCAAAGGCTATGGCTCTGTTTTTTGGTGAGCTTCTAGTTTAAGATATCCCCTATAAGTTTCATGTTTTGAGGTAGGGCAAGTTATTTGTAAAACATTTGATATTTTGGCCAATTTATAGAGAGGGTTCAGTCAGCCTAAAAAGGGTCTGCAGAGTGTGTTTTTAACAACGAATATTTAAAACCTTTGGAGTATCATCTGAGGGTATTTTGGGCTGATTGTTTCTGAATAACTAGTTTAATATGTTAGATACAAATTTCATGTTTACCAGTTATGGATTTGGCTTCTAAAAAGTTAGGTTTTAGGTCTCACAAAAATGTGTGACAGAGAGGTCTGTCAGTCACTAAACCTTAATAGTGACTTTGGGAATGCTTTTGACCTAGCAAGAGTTCGTATTTTTGGCTCATTTTTGGTGAAAAAAAAGGATAAATGTGTGCTCTACAAGTTGTCTTTTCACCTAAACTCGGTTCTCATTCTAACTTAATGGTTTTAGGTCTGTAACTCAGAGTGGTCAAGATCTGACACTATTTGGGAAAAATGAGATATCTGAAGTTCTACCCAACGAAATTACTTCAAATTTTTTTGTAGGAAATATAACTCAAAAATCTAGATCTGGACATGAAAATTACTTTAAGAACATTTTTCTACATTTAGTTATGATTATTTAAAGTCGGTGCCAGAAAATGAATATGTCCAGAAAATCAGGCTGCTTAGAGTTTTGGTTGCTTAGCTTGTGTAGTGTGCATTCTTGATGTGTTTTTTTTGCATGCATGTCTTAAAATTATATAAATCAAAACTCTAGAATACACACAAATCATAAAACTCAAAAACATACTCATACAAGCACATGCAATGCTTATCTAAGCACAAACAGTCCCTAAACCACTTCTACAACGCCTTTTTGAGTTATTTTTGTTTTCTTCTTTTAGGGTTTCTTATAGAGATGGATTGAGGGGTGTCTTTATGGAGAATATCAGAGGGTTTTAGAGAGTTTACTTACCTTGTTTGAGGTTCAAAATGTTGAAGAGAAGTGGGACTTAGTTTTAAAGCTCACACCATGAACTCCCTAGCCTCTCTTTCCTTCCTTCTTTCTTCTTCTCCTCTTCTTCCCTTGAGGACACTTAGAAAAATTTTGGGAAACTCTCCCTCTCACCTCTCAGCCGAAATATGAACGAGAATGGATAGGCCTAAGGCCTTGTTTTTATAAGGAAAAGAAAAATTAAAAGTAATTATGGCATTAATAAAATTTTTGAATTTATAAATTTACTCATTGGTTGCATGGGGTGGCCATTTCATTTTCAAGAAACATTTTTCAGAATATGGCAGCATGGGCAGTCGGCTAAGACAGGTTTTGGGAAAATAAAAACTTAATTGCATTAATTTAGGGCTTTAAATTATATTTTGGTGCATTTTTGTGTATTTAATTACATAAAATATTAATTTTATGTTCCTAAACCTACTAAAACCTATTATATTAATGTATTTATAATTTATTTATTCTTTCCATGATTTATTATTATTTTAATAGCAATTAAATAAATAGGTGTACACTTTTAAGTTAAATTACGCTAGTTTGACTAGAATTAGATTTTTGATTTATTTATTGTGTAGAGATTTTAAATAATTGTTTGTTTACTTTTGTTGAGCTATATTATTATATTATTATATATATATTACTTGTATAAAAAGTCTTTGGTAAAAATAATGCTTAATTTATACATCTTTTTTCATTTTTAAGCTTAAAAAGGCAAAAAGTGACTTTTTAGGGCACATACTCCTAGGTGGCCGCCCATGCAAGGGTATTTTGGTTATTTTTGTTGTTATTTTATATTTTATTAATTAATTATGTATAAATATCTAATTTTGAGTGTCCATGTGTCAAAATTTAAATTTTTAGGACTTTTTGCTGTATTATGGGTAAAATGGTCATTTTACCTTGGTTATGGAAATTTTTAATTTTTAATTTAATATTTTATGCTATTTAGTTAATTTAAGCTATTTCGAGACTTTTCTAAGTGCTAGGGTCTTGCCTATGAATATTTGGTCTCTTTTAGGGTTTTCGGGTTAAATTAGGGTTTCGGGTTACTTTGGGTTTGTTCTTTGTTCATGTAGCGACTTAGGTTCTTATCATCTATTTGTCGCTAATACTAGGATTTGAGCACTTAGGTTCTTATCATCTATCCATCGCTAATACTAGGGTTTGAACCGGGTTATTATAAACTTGACAGCTCTAATGTGAGTAATTATCATATACAGAGGGCCATAGAGCAGCAAACCCAAGCACAGAACCAGTGCCAAGCACAGATTCTGGCAATTCAGGCCCATTTGTCAGTACTGAATGAGCAGCATGACGACCCGAATGGTAACGAGAAGGACTCTTGGGATGACAATTAGGTTCCCGATGGACCATAAGTTGTTCTGCCACCACCGCAGATCCCTCGTCAGGTGATAGTCAAAGAAGATAACACTGTTCAGTCTAAAAAATTTGCATTGGCTGAGAAGATCGAACGGACGAAAAAGTTCCTTAGAAAGGCCAAGGGAGTCAAGGAATATATGTTCAAAGTAGGGGGACTTTGTTTGTTCCCGGATGTTGAGTTGCGGAAAAAGTTTAAAATGCTTGAAATGGAGAAATTCGATGGAACTGGTGATCCCATAATTTATTTTAGAATGTATGTCAGTACCCTCTCTCTCATGGGGATTGACGACCAGTTGAAGGCTAGGCTATTCCACCGATCTCTTTTAGGGGCAGCCCAAAGGTGGTTCCTCTCCCTAAATGTTGCAAAGATCAGAACATGGGAGAATATCGCCACAGCTTTTGTTAGCCAATACAACTATAATGTCAAGCTAGATATAACCACTTGGGAGCTAAAGACCACTTGTCAAGAAGGTAGAGAATCATTTGTTGATTTTCTAACTAAGTGGAGGGGAAAGGCGGCCAAAACGACAAATTGGCCAATTGAGAAGGAATAAGAGAGGAATTTAGTTAGGAACCTTCAGTTTCCATCAAAGCATTTTTTGATAACACAACCGCTGTCTACTTTCGAGCAGATGTTTGATGCTGGGGTTTAAATAAAAGATGCGATCTAATTTGGTGATATCAATGAGGCCGAACCGAGCCAAAAGTCGAGAAGACCTTACCCATCCAACAACCAAAACTATCCCACCTCTTCCACTAACCCCGCACCTCGTTCTAAGGAGGTGAAATTGCTAAACTCCCAATCAGATCAACCAAATTCTTCACCTTCATCACTTCCTCCAAGAAACACCCCGCCGTCGCAACTGAAAACGCCAAGGAGTGTTTTCACTCCCCTTAATATCGCTCTAACCACGGCCCTGAATCGACTTATCGAGAAATGGCTGATAAAGCTTCTTGATCCAATGTCGCTTCCTAACCCTTTACTGCTACTCTACAATCTCACCCAATATTGCTCATACCATTAGAGCGATGGACACCCAACCGACAACTGTCCAAAACTCCGTCATGACATTCAGGATCTTATTGACAATAAGGTCATTCTACCTCCATCTGCACCGAATGTCACAGCTAATTTTTAAATTCTTGTAATTTGAATGATTTAAGTCCCGAGTCAAGTCGAAATCTTGTAAGTTTTTACTTTATTCAGATCAGTTGGATGTCGAGTTAGGAAGCACGTCTGTCTGTGCACCCTCCTCTTTTGCTTTCGATTTTGTGATCCTTACTCTCTTTGATATTAATAAAATAAATGAAAGTATTGATTATTCTGTTTTGCTCATTTTATTTTGTATTCTTTTTGATGATTTTGAATTGAAAGGGGATGTTCTTGAAGAATTAAAAGTTTTAATAAAAAAAAAGAAGAAATGCATGCCCAACCAATAATTGAAAAAATTTTGTTAATAAATTTAGGTAATGAAATTAACCTACAAATTGACCAAATTGGTTCTTCTTTATTTTCAATTGAACATGAACAATTAATGATTTTATTAAAAGAATTCAAAGACATTTTTGCATGATCATACGAGGATATGCCGAAAATTAATACCGATATTATCCAACACCATATTCTTTTATATCCTAATGCTAAACTGGTCAAATAGAAATTGAGAAGGATACGGCCAGAATGAGCTCTAAAGATCAAAGAAGAACTCACCAAGCAGATCAACGTAGAATTCCTTTTGGTAACCGAGTATTCGAAGTGGGTGGCCGACATTGTGACGGTCTTGAAGAAGGATGGACGCTTCAGAGTCTGTGTGGATTTTTGGAATTTCAACAAGTCTAGTCCGAAGGATGACTTTTCACTGCCACACATTGACGTCTTGGTAGATAGCATAATGGGGGATGCTCTTTTATCATTTATGGATGATTTTTTCGGGTACAATCAAATCTTAATGGACCCTGAAGACAGAGAAAAGATGGCACTCATTACACCATGTGGCACCTACTGTTACCACGTGACACCATTTGATTTGAAGAATGCAAGGATAACCTACTAAAGGGCTGCCAATACCTTACTGCATAACATGTTACACAAGGAAGTCAAAGTGTATGTAAACGATATGATTGTGAAGTCCAAAAGATCAAGACGGCCATATCATAGTGCT
>JAULJZ010195039.1:0-20400 GCA_032270985.1 Heliamphora pulchella | reverse complement strand
TTATCTCTACCCCTATCCTTTTAATTCTTGCAGTAATTTCATAAATTGCATATCTAGATTTAGTGCGATATTAAAAGGTTTTTCTGAAAAGTTGTTTAAATTCTCCATTACTAGAAAAGAAACCCAATTCTCCCCCCCCTCTTGGGTTGCCTATTTATAACACTTATGCTTCGGCAGTAGGAAGCCTCATGTATTCTATGCTTTGCACTAGACCCGACATCTGCTTTGCCGTTGACATGGTTAGCAGATATCAGTCTAACCCAGGGTAGAAGCATTAGACTGCGATAAAGAATATAATCACGTACCTGAAAAGGACTAAGGAGTATATGTTGGTTTACTAGGTGACAGTCTAGTACCTTTGGGGAACACAGACTTAGATTTCTAGTCTGACAGGGATTTTCATAAGTTTATCTCAGGATATGTGTTTACCTTAGGTGGTGGAGCTATAAGTTGGAGGAGTATCAAGCAGTCCTGCATTGCTGATTCCATCATGGAGGTCTAGTATGTGGCAGCTCTTGAAGCAGCCAAGGAGGCCATTTGGCTTTGAAACTTCCTGTTAGATTTAAATGTGGTACCTTTAGTTCAGTCGACTATTACACTTTTCTGTGACAATAGTGGAGCAGTTACAAACTCGAATGAGCCAAGGGTCCATAAGAAAGGCAAGCATACTGAACGTAAGTATTACTTGATACGAGAAATTGTATAGAGGTGATATTGTTGTGACCAAGATTATATCAGGAGACAACCTTGCAGATCCTTTTACAAAGAGCTTATCGGTTAAAACTTTTGATAGTCATGTAGAGGGCATGGAAGCCAGATGTATGACAGCATGGTTTTGAGTATAAGTGGAAGATTGTTATGGTTGATATACTGAAAACTATATTTTTAGTATTTAATTTTATTTTAATAAAATTAATTTTTTCATTTTATGAAAATCTTTATGAGTAATGTATGTGTATCATTTCTTTAATATTATGCATGAATATCAGATATTCTGTAAAGTATTTAATCTGGTGTGTAGAGTACAGCTTGCACACAGAAGATCAGATTTTAAGTTCTTGCAGAATATAAGTTTTATGTTCACAGTTTAGATAGAAACAGGCATGCCATCAGTACGATTATAGCACAGAGTTCTAGTAGGCCTATCTTGATTACAGAAAACAGATAATAGTGTCGTCTATTATTCTGACTCTATATGCTAGTATACTTTGTGTGTATTAAATGAGACATTTGGGGTAATTAATTTTATACTTACAATATAAATTAATTCACACTCCAAGGTTATTATGAATAGTGCTTATCCTCTTAATCTTGAAATAATTATTGATTTACGTATATTTAATATTTATTATTTTAATTTATTTGAGGGTGCGATCTTATATGGGTCTATATTCCCGGTGAATTGAATAGCGGTATTATTTATATGGAGAATATTAATTATTGACGGAATCCACGTCCCGAAAGATTAGAATTGACGATATTCCTTAAGGAAACTTATGAGTTTTGACCAGGCAAAACCCTGCGGTGGATTTGATTATCCAGTGGTCAAATAAGTTTAGCGGGCGGGCTTAAGAAATATCAAGATACCAATTAAATTAAATTGTCAGTAATTAAATTTAATTGACAGGTATCAAAAATCGTAACGTGGGGAGAAATGGTAAGCATTTAATAATAGAAACTCAATGCAAGAAGGTCTTGAGATTATGGGTCAGAGTGCAATTATAGTTCTTTAGTGGTGTGAACTATAATTCAGTGTTTTATGAAAATTATAGAAATCGCTGCTGGTTTTTAACAATTGCAGATACTGCTATGAGGTTTGCTTAATTGCAGAAACCGCTGATACGTGTCTGTGTTTCGTTGGAAGTCTTACTCATAATTACTCTCCAGGTCCCTGCTGTAGCCCCATATATATGCGGTAGACTGAACGAGTTTCATAACTTGTCTTCTAAGACAAAAGCTGTTCTATTCTGTCAGTACGAGTTCTCAGAGGATTATAGCCCACACTATATTCGAAAATTGTATAAGAAAATACAGTAGAAGATCTGACAGGAGCTTCAACTCGAATTCAAATCGTAGTTGAAGATTCGACTGGTAAAAAGGTATTTATCTAAACTAACTTCGGGTGCACAGGTTTTATTTTGATCGTTCGTCATCAAAAATTTTATTTGGAGCCCGTTTTGACGATTGCCCGTCTAATTAATTTTTTTCGTTAATTGTTGACAAAAACAAAGATCTTGGCAGTCTTGCCTCCAACAATTTTGCGTCTTCATTCATTTTGGTGCACCACGATGATATTACGTGTTTTCCTTCATTTTCGTGCTAAAAAGCAATCACACTTCAAAAGGCTTTAATTTTCGTGCATCACAACGACATTATGCATCTTCCTTCACTTTCAAGAACTGCGACGACTTTATGTGTCTTCCTTTATATTTTTTTTTTGGTAATTAACTGTAACATAAAAGAAAAGAAAAAGTATATGTTTACAAGGGGGATACCAAGGCCTTACATACCCAAAAAACCAAAAAAAAAAAACCAACAAACCAAAATAACATTAAGAACGAAGGCGCCAGGCTTAAACATGTTAAAGAAAAGTAAGCCTAAAAAATGGATGCCAAGGCTATAACACCTTAAATGGTAATGTACTAGAAAACCATACAATTGGAGCCCATACTTTAAAGCCTATACAATAGGTTATAACCACCAAACTCCATTGTTGCAACAACAAAAAAGGAGCACATCCAGGTTGGTAGCAACTTCGACTACCCAACGAAGCCATCAAAGAACAAAGACCTACACCTTTGGTTAGGAGCAAGCCTAGCAGCAAAGCAACACTGGCAGTCCACCCAAAAAAAAAAAACAAAATAACAAAAGCAGCCCAACAAATTTAATTACCCTAAAAATTTGGGAATTAAATGTAACATAAAGAACCTGGCATCACCGAATATTCAAAAAAAAATCCTGGCATCACCTCAAAAACTTGTAGCAGCACGCTAAAACCACCAAAGAAAATAAAAACTAGCTCATAACTAACGCCAACACCCAGGCAGGCATCGAAGTTTAGGGAAACGAAAGAGGAACCTGTACACACACACCCCAACACACACACCTGAATCCCTACACAAGCCGTAGAGAAAGGCTATATACAATAACTAGAGACAAGAAAATATACAAGCCATCCAGAAGATAAAACCAAAATATAAACATGAAGCATGCCCAAAAGTGGCACAAAAGAACCCTATCTACACAAGAGGGCTGGGCATAAAGAAAGTTATGAACACCTCTCATAGCTAGGAATCAAACATGGAACAAAAACCAAAATGCCTTACCAATTGAGCTGAATAACAGGTGGGCTCAACCTTTTAGGCGAGGTTTCTTCCTCCGAGGACAGGCCAAAACTCGAAACTTGAGGAGAAGGATAATCATGAGCATAAATAGAAAACAAAAAAATAGACGCACTTACACAAAAAGCCTCCCATCATTCCACACAAAGAGAATCGCTCTGCTCTCCAACAAAGATAGATGCAAAACTCTCAACAATGTAAATAGACTAAAGCTAACTATGCAAGTGTATCACTCAACACTCCAAAAAAGAGAAGAAACAAAGCTAGCATCTTAAGCATGCCTCTTAGCTACACACAGCCACTAACACATATTAGGGGGTTAGTATAAAACTCCTCCCAGCACTCACTCAAGTACCTGTATTACTCTACACTCCAAAGGAAATGAGAGAAGCAAAACTCAACACCTTGCACTCTATTGCCAAAAAATGTTACAAAGAGCAAACAATGTTAGCAAAAAACTGACATCACTCACTCAATATAGCTGTATCACTCACTCAATATAACTGTATCACTCAACCCTCCAAGGAAAAGGAAGAGACAAAACTCAGTAACATCCTTGCAAAGCTACCAAGTTACAACAAAAATAGTAAACAATTAATAAAAAGTCATTAGTAGAAAATATATCCATCAACAAACCCCATTCGCCTTGAATCTCCATATTTGTCTGAGAAACCGACACCCTCTTACAAGAGGAGAGCTTCTCTCTAGTCATATCTGAGATATCCCTCAGGATCCTCTCCCAACCCTTCATCTTGCCATGAAACTTTCTAGGGTTACGTTCTCTCCAGATACAATATACAGAGAAGGAAAACGCCAATGTCTTAATATTAGAATCTACGATTTTACCAACTACCTTAGTGGCAAAAGCATCCCGCCATGACATCCAAGAAACCTCAGACCAAATGATCCTACACTTAGCTAAGACCCTAGTCCAGATAGCCTGAGAAAAGGGGTAAGGAAGAAAAGATGATCATGAGACTCTATAGCACCGGAGCACAAACAACAGTTAGTGTCACACTCAAGGCCAAACATCTTAAGACTATCACCTGTAGTAAGGCAACCCCTAACAGCAACCCAGAGAATAAAACTAACCTTAGGGATATGATTCTTAAACCACACCAATTTACTCCACAGTGGAGCCGACTTATGAACTCGAATCTCCTCCCAAAAGGACCCTATAGAAAACTTGTTGCCATTAAAACGCCACTTAATCCTATCACACTGAGATGCATCTGGAAGAAAACAAACATCCCTCCTCATCTCTAAAAGATCCATATTAATAGCAAAAGGCCATTTCCAGCGGTTGCCATCACTAATCTGCTTAACCTTTGCAACCAATCCCATCCCAGAGTCATACACTATCCGAGGCCCCTTAGCCTCAGCCAATAAACCCCAAGGGTTCCAAGGATCAAGCCACATAAAAGTATTTTCACTATTACCAATCTCATATTGAACAAAGCGCTTGACTAAAAGTCGAAGCTGTAAAATCTTCCTCCAGCACTAAGATGACATTTGCGGTATCTTAACTGCCCAAAAGGAGATACCTCGAAGGATATTGAATTTAATCCATATACACCACAAGGACACATCCCCTCTAGTTAATAAGAACCAAAAAAATTTTGGGGTAATTAATTGTAACATAAAAGAAAAAGAAAAAATGTACTTATTTACAAGGGGCATACCCCAGGTAATTACATTAACTAACATGTAGAAGGAGACATCTTATCAACTAAACTACCTAAGATAAACAAACAAAACCTAACAACATCTTCCACAAAACACACCCAACCCCGGCTCGACAGCGAGGGAAACTTCCTAATAAAGCAAACACCATGCACAACTCGCATGGATAGGAAAGCACCAGCATACAAACAAAGGAAAAAACCAATAAACATGCCAAAAAACTAAAAACTCCTAGTCCCTGCTGAAGATCGGCTCATCAAAGGATAATAGGCTCCAAAATTCAGACAAGAGCAAGAGAAAATAAGAATTCCAACAAGCAGAACTAGTCATCCAAAACCTAAAAAGCAATTCAAACCTGCTGAAGCTTGGCTCCTCGAAAGGCTCTAACCCTCAGACAAGAAAAGAGGCATCATCTCCTCAGGAGTCCTGCTAGAATATCCTTTATAAAGCCAAGAAAATATCAAAACCTCAAAAGCTTAAAAGGTTAAAAGATGCTAGTCTTCTAACCATGGCGCTAGGAAGCAGGAGATAGAATAGTTCCAAGGAGAACCTCGACACGGAAAAAGAGTCCAACACCAACTAACTCTGTCACTAACCGACACCGCATCTTAACCAAACTGAGTACCAATTTGGTCCCCAGACGTAGCCTAAGCAAGCAAAGTAAAGAGACCTTCCCAACCAAAATAAAGACTCAAACAACAGAGCCACAAGGATCAAAATAAAGGTCCAAAGACAACCAAAGGGGAACCGTTGGAGGCCAAAGAGTAAGGTATCAGAAGTAGATAGGCCCCTAGCCAGCCAAAGGAAGCAACAGACAGATCAGCTCAGGAAAACTTTAGCTCAAATCCTGCTAAAGCAAAATACCAACTTCCCGTACACACAGGTCGCCAAATAAAAGCAGTGGGAGCCCCAACAAGTCAACAAAAAGCTATGGGAAAAATAGCCCTAAAAAATCTAGATAAGAGAAAACCTAGGCCATCTCAAAGGAAAACTCTACCGTCGAATCCATATGAAGCAAACCATCAGCTAAACCCTGCTCAAAGAACCACAAAGAGTTCCACACCAAGGTACCCAGTCAAAGGGGCAGATAGATCCTCAAAACCCAAACAAAACTCAGTTCCTCAATTAGGCAACACATTTCCAGGAGGAAAGGGAAGAGAGGATCGGTTTCAAGAAAGCTCAGGCTAAAAAGAAACAATAAGAACCTCCGACAGAAGGCACCACAGGGTCATCCAAGAGACCAAGAACATAAAGGCACTCACAAGTACAACCTTAATCAAAATTACCCGGACCAAAGCATTAACAAGTATAAACATCCGTGGGTACCACAAGCCTTATCCAAGAATGCTAAAAGCATTAAAACCTGTGGGCCCTACAAAGCCACTTTATCCCTAGCTCATAGCATTTGCTAAACATTCATAGTCTTTATTAATTTAGCAAAAAAAGCCTCACATGGGCCGACCACTACATGGGAATTATCCACCTGGGACTCACCACCACTTACCATATTGAAAACCACGGAGCCTACCTCATACGAATAATTCTGCTCCCACGGGACCATAACCCGATGATGACTAACACGCTTAAATTCACTGAGCTAAAAACACAGGGGCCCACTTTGCACTCGGGTCCAGTAAGCGGCGGTACATGCTACTCTAAAATCAAGCCCCATAACATTAAAGGATCGAGGGAGTGTGCTGCGCTCCAATGGGCTGCGCTCGTGCTGCGCCTTAAAGGGCACGTTTTTTGAACAGTTGTTTATGATCCAATCTGTTCATTACGTAGAACTCGTCGAGTTTCTTTGGCATGAGAATAATCAGATTCATTGGATATCTATAGCTAAGTGATTGAGTAACATCTCCTAATGTTATTTTATAAATAAATAAATAAAGATTATAATTTTAAAAAAATATTGTTAAACAAATATTACTCAATCACTTAATTACAGATATCTGAAAAATTTGATATTTTATGTTCTAAATAAACTCGACGAGTTCTACGTAATGAACGGATTGAATCATAAAAAATTATTCAAAAAATGTACCCTTTAAGGTGCAGCACGAGCGTGCTGCCCATTGAGGCGCAGCACGCTTCCCGATTCAGCATAAAATGGGTCCCACCATTAGCAATCCATTTCTTCTATGTTAATATAACTAAAACAAACTGCCAAGCTACCAGTTTGTCTACAAAATTCCCATTTTCTAACTTCGAGAACACATTCTCCCAGACTGGTATTAGGTCGAAACCCCACCCATAGTTTTTGAGAACCATAGTACATAGTGGTTTTACCACCAAACTGGACCCCACTTCTGAACAGCAACTTACTCTCACATCAAGCAGGTACAGCCTGCTCAGACCATGCGCAGCTAGTAGTCTTTCACACCAAAAATCATCACACCACGCGCAAGACGGCGCGTACTTCCCTCATTTACTACTTCGTCTTCAACCTTCAAAATACTCCAAGTGTCAGCAGTATAGTTATGGTATCCAAACAATATAATCGCAGCGAACCTAGATTCCGCCACCATACCTGCTTTCGTAAACCCGATTCTCATGGATTTTTCAAAAATCAAACTACCTTGAACAGAACATCATGGCAAATGGTTTCATCCTCATTTAAGAAGATTAACCTATTATAAACCTCTTATTTACTCCAGATTGGCCCTGCTGTACTAAACTCACTCTAGCAAAACTAAATACTAGAAACATAACACAAAAACGAAGCACAACTCATCTTTACAATTGTATAATATACAACTTTATAGCTATATATTATGATGCTCTTCGTCGTCTTCCTTTGAAGTTTTGGCATCCTTAGCATCCAAATAAATCAACAACAATACGAAGCTTAAGTTCACATTGTTAAAAACACCAAAATCCACTGGAGATAGTACAGCTGAATCCCAATTAAAGTTTAAACCCACCATCAAAGACCGAAAATTTGGACTATAACCCAAAAAATGTGGATCCAAGCACGGAAGGCTTCGAAGCCAACATTTCATGGATATAATTCCTGTTGCGACCACCAAGTTGAGAGTAAAGCCCAAACTTCTCTGAATCCCCAAAACCACCACAAGAAAAACATAATCCTACAGAAATACCAGAAAGATCTCTATGGTCGAAACAGAAGCATCCATCCCCAAAACATAATTTCGCACCAGCAAATTAGGACCATTGTTTTTTACTTTATTGGATCGTCTATACACAAATCTAAACTTGTGCAACCCAAAACACAAAATGATTTCCAGTTAACATAGTCATAAACGATCAGGTGAGACCCGAATATAATAAATAATCAAATAATACCAAAATACCTACTTGGATTTGCTGAAATTTGATGTAAAACCACCACCGGATAGAACCCAAAAAGCACTATTATCATCTAACAATCACCACAGGTTTATTCCACATAACCAATGATTTGATCCTAAGGCCTCCTGCTTTTCTAGGGACACACCTCCTCCTATGCAACACCTTCTCCCATGTAACACCAGAGGACTTCATATCAAGACCACTCCATAAGAAAGCCTGAAGCAAACGTTTTACTTCACGAAATACTTCCTTGAGAAGGATAAACAAAGAGGACTAATAGACCTACACGGAGAAGAGAATAGAGCCAATCAACTGGACTCTACCCACGTAAGAAAGGAACTTATTTATCAACACCTAAATTTGACTAGTAATCCTCTCAATGAGAGGCTTACAATCCCTATAAGCAAGCTTTGTAGTAATAAGGGGAATCCCTAAGTACCTAACAAGAAGAGAGCTCTCTCTAAAGCCAAAAACATCCAAAATTTCCTCTTTCAAAACACTATCAACCCCGAAAAAATAGATGTCACTTTTTTTAAGGCTAGGGGAAAGACCAAAAAGCTTTTGGAAATCTTCCAGAACATTGCTAACAACTCTAACATAATTAACGTTAGCTTTAGAGAAAACCATAAGATCATCAGCAAGTAAAAGTGAACAATCTTATTTTTACCACACCTCCAGTGGTAATTGAATGGCAACTCTTGTGTATGCTTCATAAACAGCCCAAACAACACCTTCATGGCTATAACAAAGAGATGAGGGGATAAGGGGTTCCCTTGCCGAAGCCCCTTCTGCCCCCGATAGAAACCATTAAGCTCACCATTGATACTAATAGAAAAATTAGGGAACATAATATATTTCTTGATCCAATTGACCATTCTCTCCGAGAACCCCATACGCCTAAGAACCTCAATCATAAAATCCCATCTCACATTATCATAGGCTTTCATGATATCAACTTTAAGAGCACACCTAGGACTGCGACTCTGCTTATGATAATCTCTCAGGAGCTCTTGGGACAGAAAAATATTATCCGCAATCCTCTTGCCCTTAACAAAAGCAGATTGAGCTAGAGAGATAATCTCATCCAATGAGCCCTTGATCCTATTAGCAATGATTTTAAAAATACACTTGTAAATAGTATTGCAGCAGGATATAAGTCGGTACTACTTAATAAATGAAGGATTTGGGACTCTAGGAATTAACGCAATAAGGGTAGTGTTGATCTCACTAAGAATATAGCCAGAATCAAAAAAAACTTTTAATTGCCCTAGTGACATCCAGACCCATAACGTCCCATGTATCTTTGAAAAAGCCAGCTGAGAAACCATCAGGGTCAGGGGCTTTATTAGCTTTAAGGGACCACATCGTCACTTGAATCTCTTCCTCAGTGACATCTCTCATTATACTAGCAATACTTTGGGGAGACAGCCAATTAGTGATAAACCCCTCTAAATCTCTCACCCCAATCCTATCCACACACGAATTCGTACCGAGAAGGCCCTAATAATAGCCAATAATGTGCTCAGACTTTAAACTTTTTCATTCATTTTAGTGCCAATAAACATACTCCAAAAATCGTCCATTTTCGTGCACCACGATAACATTACGCCTTTTTATCATTATTGTGCGAACAACCAAACATACTCCAAAAAGCCTTCATTTTCGTGCACCGTGATAACATTTTGCATTTTTGTTCATTTTCGTGTGAAAAAACAAACACGCTCAAAAAAGCATTCCTTTTGGTACACCGAGATGATATTACACGTCATTCTTCGTTTTCCTGTGCCACTATGACGTTATGCATTTTCGTCCAAAAAAGAAAATATATTCCAAAAATCATTCATTTTAGTGCATCGCGATGACATTTTTCTTCTTCGTTCACTACTGTGCACCACAATAATACTATGTGTTTTTCTTCATTTTCGTGCTAACAAACAATCACACCCAAAAAATTGTTCATTTTCGTGCACCGCGATGACATTATACTTTTTCGTTCATTTTTGTGAAAACAACCTAACACACACCAAAAAGCGTTCATTTCGTTCACCGAGATAACATTATGTGTTTTCGTTTATTTTCATGCAAAAACACAATCATACTTCAAATATCGTTCACATTCGTGCACCAGGATGATATCATGTGTTTTTGTTCATTTTCGTACAAAATATCGAACATAATACAAAAATTGATCATTTATGTGCACCGCGATGGCATTTTTCCTTTTCGTTAATTTTTGTGGAAAAAACCAAACACAATTCAAAAAGTCTTTATTTTCATGCACCGGGATGACAATATGCGTTTTTACCCATTTTCGTCTGAAAAATCGAACAAAATCCAGAAGTATTCATTTTTTTTGCACCGCAATCACATTTTGCGTTTTCGTTCATTTTCATGTGAAATATCTGACAAAATCCAAAAAGCGTTCAATTTTGTGCACTGCGGTAAAATTATGTATCTTCCTTTATTTTTGTGCACCACGATGACGTTATGCGTTTTTATTCATTTTCGTCCGAAAAAGAAAATACACTCAAAAAATTAATCATTTTTGTACACTGTATTGACAGTATGCGCCTGCATTCTTTTTTATGCACCACGACGATACTATGTGTTTTTCTTCATTTTCATGCTAAAAAGCAATCACATTCCAACAACCGTTCATTTTCGTGCACTGCGACGACATTATGCGTCTTCCTTCAACTTTGTGCCCTGTAATAACTTTATCCCTTTTCGTTTATATTGTTCGAAAAAGCAATCATACTCCATGAATATCATACACCGTGATGACATTATACGTTTTAATTCATTTTGGTGCAAAAAACCAAACACACATCATAAAGCGTATAGTTTAGTGCATCGCGATGACATCGTGCATCTTCCTTCATTTTCGTGCCCTACGAAGACTTTATGCCTTCTCATTCATTTTAGTGCAATAAAACAATCATACTCCAAAATTGTTCATTTTTGTGCAACACGATGACAATATACGCTTTCGTTCATATTCGTGCGAAAAACCAAGCACACTTCAAAAAGCGTTTAATTTCATGCATCGCAATGACATTATGTATTTTTATTCATTTTTATACAATGCTAACATACTCTAAAAATTGTTTATTTTCATGCACCATAATGACATCATGCGTCTTCATTCTTTTTCATGCACCACGATCATACTATGTGTTCTCCTTCATTTTCTTGTGAAAAATAACCATACTCTAAAAATTATTCACTGTCGTGCACTGGAATGACATTATGCATTTTCGTTTAGTTTTGTGTGGAAAACCAAAAACACTCCATAAAGCATTTATTTTGGTGTACATCGATGACATTGTGCGTCTTCCTTTATTTTCATGCCCCGCAATGACTCTATTCTCATTCATTCATTTTAGTGTAAAGAAACAATCATACTACAAAAATTGTTTGCTTTCGTGCACCGCGATGACAATATCCGTTTTCATTTATTTTCGAACGAAAAACCATACACAATCCAAAAAGGGTTCATTTTCACGCACCGTGACGATGTTATGCATTTTCATTCATTTTTGTACTGTGGCGCCGGGTTTTTGGGATTTTTTAGAAATGTTCAAAAATATGGGATTCAAAAGATATTTAGAAAATGTTTTAATACCGTGAAAGCCGAATTTTGAAAACTCATTTTTTGTTGAAAATAGAATCGCCACTTAGGTTTTGAGAAAAACTAAGAAAAATAAAAATTACTACTGATCTTTAAAACGTTTAATCAGAGAAAAAGGATTCGGGGGCTAAGGTACGAATCGAGAAAGAAGTTAGGCACCTCGTTCGCCCAACCGCAAGGTTGACCTCTACTAATCATCATTGATTCTTTAATAAGATTTCTCAAATTCATGCAAATAAAGAAAGTTGAGACAAGGAGAGAACATCCAAAATCAAATACGAAAAATACATAACATACGTATATAGAATGCCAAATAAAACAAGTATCAAAAAAAAAATTCTAAATCCTACGATATGCAATTTCTAACTAAATGATTCATGGAACACCCTCGCATGCAATATTATTGAAATAACCTAAACTAGCATGATTTAAATAAAAGAGTAAAAATATGCCAAAAGATTGCTAACACTAAATATGCTTAAAAAAATGAACATATTATCAAAAGGTGTACAAAAGGTTAAAGAATACGAATGTTAGAAAATGCTATTAAACTAATAAAAAAAAGCTAACTATTCATTAATATGCTTAAAGATGAGAATTAGATTAAAAGAATTTTTTATGATTTTTGAGTTTAACAAAAGAAAAATACCAGGAAGAGAAAATAAAACTATAGAAAAAGAAAAAGAAAATGGAGCTGTATATAAAAAAAATAAATACTAATATTAAAAAAAAGAATACTAAATGGAACATTATAAGGAAATTAAAGTTAATAATAAAAAGAAAGAAAATAAAGAAAAATAGAACATTAGCATTAAATGAAAAAGAAATGAAATACTAGTAAAGAAAAGAAAAGGAAAAGAAAATGGTAGAACATTGAACTAATGCTAAGAAGATAAAAGGACATTAAATTAATATTATAAGAAAATAAAATAAAATAAAAATAAATGCTAGTAAAGAAAATTACTTTAACGCTAAAACAAAAGAAATTAAATACAACTATTTAACTCAAATGTGAATGTAGTATTGATAACTACATTCACATAAATGTAAGTGCATTGTTTATAACAATTAACAATATTAACAAGTTGTAATTGTAAAAAATATATTAGCATTAATTTGATGAATTAGAAAACTTAATGTAAGTAAACTAAATAAATAAAACTAGTAAACTAAATAAGCTAAAACTTGAATTTGAACACAAATGTAGCAACTATATAAGTAATGCAAGAATGTAATTAAAATGAAAAAATCTAGTTAACCCGGTCACTTCAAAGAGGTAGGAAATAGAGTTAGAAGGATCGGGAATCCAAGTAAGGTACCTGGATTGTTAAGGAATCCTCGAGCCGGGGTGTGGTGGTAGGCAATTCGGTCCTCGGGCGATGATCCAAGCTAGGATTTCAGAACTTCGGTATCAAGGGTTCGGCTCTTGATATTTCAGCAGGGTTTCGGCATCGGGGCTCAGATTGCTCGGCGACTCAACAGAACTTTTCTCACAAAACCTCTCACTTAAATTCACCTCTGAAAACGTATGCTGGGGTACGGTATTTATAGAATTCTTCAACCAATGAGATGTTGACACGTTTGGGGACACGCCAAGTCATTTGGAGTTGGCGGTTGCCATGTCGTGAGTTGGCGATCGCCATATTTAAAAAGGTTTCACAAGGTTCTATTGTCGGTCGCTACAATGCAAGTTGGCGGTTGCCAGGTTGGAGATAGCGGTCGTCCACTTTTGGCAAGAGTTTCCAAGAGGTTCTATTGACGGTCTCCACAATGAACATAGCGGTCACCACATTTGGAATAACTTGCATATCAAGTTATTGGTGGTTCGACATAATTTCATTGGTTTGAAGGTTTTGGGTTCAAATACCGAGTTTGGATCATTTTTCGAGGATCGTAGTGAGGCACTATTCCAACTGTTTTCATCATCGGATTCACCTAAGATTAGGTGGGGTCAAATTCGGGTGTCTACAGTTGCCCCTCTTTGATATAACTTACATAACAACGCGTGATACTAGTTATATCAAAAATCCACAAATAACAGCAATTTGATCGAGCCGTCAATCTTAGGCCATAAAGACACAAGCATGCATATGATGTTGGTCGTACTCGAATTTCTATCGAGCTGCCTACGTATACCTTTGCTAGGGATCAGACCAAAACGTAGTTCATGGGGCAAAATGCAAAGATGCAAAATAAGAAACGAATAGATGCTAACATGATGCAGACACTGGTATGAACATTGATGTGATTAAACAAATCTTAGAGATCGAGTCAAGATTTAAAGGGAGCGCAAACAAACAAGTCAAAGATCGAGTCAAGATCTGAGAACTCGGCTGGGAATAAGATAATCAAGAGGATCGAGTCAAGATCTTAGAAATTACCTTACTCAGGAAGGCAACAACGAATTAATCGGTCGAGTCAAGACCTAACAACCCGGAATGATAACGAGATAAGGATAGCTAAAAAGTCGAGTCAAGACTTAAAATCATCCTCATCGGAGAGAACCACGAATTAATAGGTCGAGTCAAGACCTAAAAATTTAAGACGAAGCATGGGATAAAAATAATTAAAAAGTTAAGTCACGGCTTTAAATTAAATTTATCAGAAGAAAATCACGAATTAATAGGTCAAGTCAAGACCTAAAAATTTCAGAACGAAACACGGGATAAAAATAATTAAAAGCTAAGTCACGGCTTCAAATTAAATTTATCGAAAGAAAACCACGAAGAGACAAGGTAGAGAAACATACAGAACAAAATAAGATTTCAAAAATTACATTTGAAAAACTCATTCAAAAGATTTAAAAATTATTTTTGAGAAACACACAACTTAAACACGCATGATATTTAAAACAAATAAGAGGCGCACACGCAAATAAAAATGATCAATAACAAACCCTAAAGACACACAGTAATCACACAAAAACACCCAAAATAGACACAAAACTCCCAAACAACCCCTCTAAAATCCTAAAATCGTCATGATGGGCAACTGATGTGATGTGACCGTTTGACATCCTGGCGACCGCCAGGACGAAACTCGTCTGACATGGCGGTCGCCAACCCAAAACCCTTCCATCCTGGAGGTCGCCACGTGGCTTTTGGAAAACCTGGCAGTCGTTAACATGTGACATGGCGACCGCCAAGATGAAACGCGCATAAAGCGCCTAGGTCGCGCGGATGTGGCTCATTCCTCACATTCCAACTCTCTCTCTAGCTCTTAAACATCCTCAGCTCTCTCTCAAACTCCTTTCTCTCTTCTCTCTTTTCAACTTTCATGCCTTTTCTCTTTGCTTCTTGCTTGATAAGGCGGGACACGGGCATCTCGAGGACATTACGGGAGCGATCCGAGGCTCCTCCGCTAGCGAGGGGTCCATCATGGGGACTCTCGAGAGCACGACATCGAGCCTTCTTACTGGCGGGGTCACCACCACGCAGCCCACTGCTGCGATGGACGCTCTCGTGCTTGAGGCATAGTGGGCCTCCCGCCGTGTTGCTGAGGAGCTGGCAATCGTAGCTGCCGAGGCACAGGCAGCTGCAGATGTTGCTGTTGAGGCCGAGATAGCTGACTTGCTTGACCTCGATGCTGGGGAGGGCCACCCAGCGCCCTTCAACCCGCACACTTACGCTCCAGATCCCCACCGTTTGCTTTCGGGTGGGATGCGACGCTATGAGCCGCCCACGGACTCCATTGCTTCTGACGAACTTCTTCGGGAGCCAGACCAGTACATCTCTCGCCAGCGTTCATCTGTAAGTTCCCAAACTTGTTTAATACTGGAGCATGTTTTTATGACATATCAAACGTAGACGCATGCCTATGATCCTCTATATGATATGATGATGTGATTTGATATGATGATGATGAATGATGATGTTTGATGATTGCTATAAGATTTGTACTGAAAATCTTAGCTTAGATACCCATACAATAATGATTAACACAGTAGGGACACTAGGGTTTAAACAAACAATAAATGGGGCAATTATTTTAGTGAAAATCTCAAACATAATGGGTTTGAATTTTTTTTTTCATTTTTCAAAAAATATGAAAATCTAAGGGATTGATTTTTTGTTTTTGTTTTTGGGGCTAAATGAAGGGAAAACATTTAGGAAATCTTTTATCAAAAATCTTAAAATCTACAGCAAATTTTCAGAATCACAAATCCTGGAAATTTAAGGAGCATTTTTCAAAAATCTAGAAATTTAGGAAAATTTTGGAAAAATCCTAGAAAATTAGGGGGAATTTTTAGAAAATTCTAGAAATTAAGAAATTTTTTTAGAAAATCCTAAAAAATTAAAGAAAATTTTCGAAAATACTAGAAAAGTAGAAATTTTTTTCAAAAATCGTAGAAAATAAAAAAAAATTAGAAAAAACGGAACAAATTTTCAAAAATTCCTAGAAAATTAAAGAAATGTTTTTAAAAAATTCTAAAAAATTAAGGAGAAATTTTAGAAAATCCAAGAAAATTAAGAAAATTTTTTAGAAAATTAAGAAATTTTTTTAAAAATCCTAGAAAATTAGGAAAATTTTTTAGAAAATTCTTGAAAATTAAAAAAAAATTAAAAAATCCTAGAAAATTAAGAAAAATTTTTAGAAAAACCTAGAAAATTAAGAAAATTTTTGAAAAAATTCTAGAAAATTAGAGCAAAAGGGGCAAAATATAAATATCAGAGGAAAGAGATTTTTTTTTATATTTTTTATTTTTTGGAAAGAATGATTAATACAAAATGATAGAGGTTTGCCTGGGGCACTAAAGCTTAAGGTTCCTAGTCTTCTACTAGGATGTGCAAAAACCAGAGGATTGTCACTCACATACGAACCTAGAGTTAGGGAGATTTGCCTAGCGCACCAGGGCTTAGGGTTCGTAGTCTTCTACTAGGACGTGCAAGATTTGCCTGGCGCACCAGGCCTTAGGGTGCTCAGTCTTCTAGGGCTTGAAAGATTTGTCTGGCTCACCAAGGCTTAGGGTGCCTAGTCTTCTGGGACTTGGGGTTCCTAGTCTTCTACTATAGGACGTGAAAGATTTGCCTGGCGCACCAGGGCTTAGGGTGCATAGTCTTCTAGGGCTTGGGGTTTCTAGTATTCTATTAGGACGTGCATGATTTGGCTGGAGACTAGGGCTTAGGGTGCCTAGTCTTCTAGGGCTTGGGGTTTCTAGTCTTCTATTAGGACGTGCAAGATTTGCCTGGCGCACCAGGACTTAGGATGCCTAGTCTTCTAGGGCTTGGGGTTCCTAGTCTTCTACTAGGACGTGCAAGATTTGCCTGGCGCACCAGGACTTAGGATGCCTAGTTTTCTAGGGCTTGGGGTTCCTAGTCTTCTACTAGGACGTGCAAGATTTGCCTAGCACACCAGGACTTAGGGTGCCTAGTCTTCTAAGGCTTGAGAGAACCGAAAGGTAGTCACTCACATACGAACTTAGGGTTTTTATTGCTTTTAGTATAGCTTTGCACACTACTTACTTGGTCTGCTCTTATATTTTCTGCTCGTCTTCTTCTTTTCAGGCTGGCCATTACATTAGAGGCTTCGGAGGTTCTGCCTCTTGGGAGGTGTTAGAGTGGTATGATGCCCTCCCCACTCCTAGCCAGGCTATCATTGATGCCTCTAGCTTTGCTTGATTCATACCCCTGTTGGGTAGAATGAGCAATGACCGGGTCTGACTGATAACCTCTGCTGAGCGGTGGTGAGATACCACCAACACCTTCTACTTTACCACATTTGAGGCTACACTGATGCCTCTGGACTTCTCCATGATCACTGGTATCCGGATTTGAGGAGCTCCCATCCCATTTGATCCATCTGTTGCCCGCTCTGCTGACGCGCTAATGTACTTTCTTGGAGCTATCCTCGTTCAAATGGGCAAAGACCGGGTCCGATATATCTTGTTCTTCGAGTGCTTCAAACACTTCCACTGCACTGAGCTCTGCCACTTCGAGTGGGTCGCCTGGGGTTTCCTGATGTATATGTTCAGTACCTCCTTGTTTTCGAACAAGGAGAACACTGTTCATTTACATTACCTGGGTACACTCGTTCGTCTCGATCGGGTTGCTACTTATGACTGGGGAGGAGCTGCTCTGGCTACTCTTTATGGCTTCATGAGGACCTTTACCCGGTTCTCCCAGGAGCTCAACATAGGGGGATACTAGAGGGTCTGGAAGGTATGATTTAGTTTTTGCGCATTTTTCATTCATTTATGTTCTTTGTTGTCCTTTATCTGCTTGCTGACATCTTCTCTTTGCAGCTGTGAACTTATGAGTTCCTTGAGCTTTACATTTCGACGAACTCCACGATAGACCCTCTAGTCATTCCCCGAGCGGCCCGGTGGTCCCGAGGCCTAAAGGGGAAGAAGGCTGGGGGAAGGACATAGACTACTTTTGGGTATCACTGGATCGGCTGCCCTAACTAGGTATCATTTTACTGTTCTCTGCATTATACTGTTCACTGCATTATTCACTGTACTACACTGCACTGTATTGTACTATTTCTGAACACTGATCACTGTATTCTATTCATCACACTATACTGTACTTTGTTTTGCATACTGTTTACTGTATTCTGTTCATCATACTGCTCACTATTCTTCGCATTGCACTGTACTTTGAACTATTGTAGATCTATTGGGATGTCTGGAGAGGGGTGGAGGATTTGGTCGGTGCAGATCTGATGCGCAGCTTGGACCTCACTTCGAGGTGGATCTTGCTGGAGGGTCCATTCGGTAGGGAGTATTATCTAGGAGAGCGAGTGGTTCACCAGTCGCTCGGTCTTGATCACTTCTAGATATCAGTGGTCCCTCCAATACGCATGCGCTGGACCAATCTTTTAGACCGTGTTAACCTCCTCTTCGGAGCTGCTGGTGCCAGAGGGGGACTGCACAGTTTGGGCCCGGGCACGCTTGCTAGGACCACTAGGTCTTGGCCCGACTGCTCCTAATGGCAGAAGGAGAGGACAGGCGCCAGAGGCTGCTGAGGCCGGTGCTGCTGAGGCTGCTATTGGAGTTGCTGCTAGCGGGATGAGGGGCCCAGAGATTCCATGGGATGTCCAGACCATAGCGTATGGCTTCCCTTTTCCTCTTCCGATTCCTAT
Source organism: Heliamphora pulchella (assembly GCA_032270985.1). Lineage (NCBI taxonomy): Eukaryota > Viridiplantae > Streptophyta > Magnoliopsida > Ericales > Sarraceniaceae > Heliamphora > Heliamphora pulchella. The sequence continues at coordinate 1,350 of JAULJZ010195039.1, read as the reverse complement.
TCCGCCAGCACCAGAGTTTAGGGCTGACATCAGTCAGGTTTGTCTTTTACCTTTCCTTCAGTTACTTATTCTTTTTACTTGTCTAGTTTTATTGAACTACTCTCTTTTATTCTTTGCAGATTAACCAGGCTTGGTTAGACCGTACGATGCTGATGGTCACCGGCCTTAGGGCGCCGGTCCGGTAAATGGTTGCCTCGATGCGAGCAGCCGACGTTGTTTTCACACCAATGACCATTGTAAGTAACTTATACGTTCTTTTCAATTTTTCTATACTTTCTGTTATTATTCTATTCTGGGTCTTACTTCTCTTTTGACAGCCTCCAGTTCCGACTACTAGCATAGTACCGCCATAGGCTCCGGTTAGGCCTCTTGCTCCAACCCAGCCCCAGCCCCAGCCCCAGCCCCAGCCCCAGCCCTAGCTAGAGGTCGTGGTTCCTGGGTATCTTCTCGGGCTCGCTCCAAAGGATTCATCTCTTCTGCTAGGAGTCGTTCCAGAGCTGTATCTTCTTTCTCCGGCAATGATGGTGATGGTAGCGATGACATCGAGAGGCTCTCCAAGGATGTCAACTCAGACGAGACCGGTTCTTCTTCCCGCTGGGTCCGCTTGAGGTTTCAGTGAGAGAGAGAGCTACCCCCCAGTTTCATTTATTTATGATACATTCAGATACATTTATTTTGATGGGCCTGCGTGCCCCTGTTTACTGTTTATTGGACCTGAGGGCCGTAGTTATATTTTGATACATTCTCCTATATTCTGATGCATTTATGGGCCTTTGCGCCATTTACTGCCTTATATTCATCTGCTTTATGGTTTATTTTGTACATACTGCTCAAACTGTCATGGATGCATAATACAAATGTCAAAATCTACACAGACCACAAAAACTGCAACTGATACCCGCTCGCCATGTTTGAACATGGCGGTCGCCACAATCCAACTTGGCGGTCGCTCGGTTGAAGGGATGATGTCACTATACGGTGTCCTTTCAAGTTGGCGGTCGCCCACTCTAAGGTGGTGGTCGCCCACTCCAAGGTGGCGGTCGCCATATTGATTGTACTTTTTGTTGCTTTTTCGATCTTCAGCCTTTCCATGCTTTATAAATACAGCCCTGGAGGCCTCATTTTCTATTATTCTCACTCAGATGGATAGTCCCCTTTCTTCATGTGTTAGCCCAAGTGCTTCTTTAATTAATTTTGATGATTTTAATATTTCATTTCCTATAAATAAATGTCTTTAAATTGGATAATATTTATTATTTCTAAAATGAAAGTGTTAACCCATTTTGAACACTCAAGGTTGACACCATGAATTGATCAAATGATTTAACACCCTAACTATGCTTCAAGTTG